>JANHFR010004811.1:56713-66889 GCA_032468015.1 Mimophis mahfalensis | reverse complement strand
ATATGGGGGGTGGAATTGAAAATGTATACTTTTTGTAAAACTTTTTAAATAAATAAATAAATAAAAAAGAACTGAGCACACAAATAGCTGGAAAGGACCCTATTCTTGTCATAAGGGCACCCGGAAACATTTCTAGTGACTTTCCAGGGCAAAATATGAAGACAATTAAATCTTTCCCATGTCTGCCAATTCTGAACTACAAATGCCTCACCTCCCGTCTCAACTCTCTTAAATAATGTGCTTTCCCCAACTCAAAAGAAATTGAGTAAAAATGAGAGTGAAAACTACCAGGGGGCATTTTGCAAGAGAGAATGGGCAAGAACTCAGAATTTAACTATCTCTCCCACAGTTTCACTTTCCTTTTCTCTCAATTTCTGGAACAATGACAACGCAGATCTTAAGAATTACACATTTGAACCCCAACGATGTACAGTAAGTAAAGATCCTGGCTGCTGGAACTCCCATTCAGACATGTTGGAAAGACGGTTTAAGCTGCCCGCGTGCCAAAGCCTTTCTCCAAACTATCATGAGGACTAGCTGCGCAAAGTTCATCTGGCTGTAATTACAGTAGATATAACCGATTCATTTGGCTCTAATTAGATATAAGCTACTGTATTCATTGAAATATTCCTTTTATTTAAATATATATATATATATTAACATACTGGAAAAATAACCAGATACAGAACAGTAGCATTTAATGACAAACAGGGTTTGGAACATAATGCAGGTTAGTTCACGTACCTCTCTCAACCATACACACCCTTATCCCATGCAATTTTTTCCCCTATCTGTCAAACATTTTTCTTCTTAAAAAAAGCCATTTGTTCCATATCCCATAGACAGCAATGTTCTCGCTCATAAAGGCCATGGAGAACGTCTAGGCTCCTAGAGTGGTGCAAAATAACATTAGGAACCAGGAAGAGGTATACTGTAGTTCAGCTCTCAGTGTGTAAGAGGTGGCAAATTGAGGGAAAGGGAAAGATCCTTTTTATCGCATGTGTTATTTCCCTCCTTTGCACATCCACAGTTGGCAAATGCTTTTTCACAGTTTTCCTAATAAATGATCCAGGATTGAATATGCGTATAATCCTACTGGCCCACCAATGGTGAGCGTGACAATACTGTACTACAAGAGATCTGGTAAAATGGCATGTTTTGGTGCGAACGTCACAGTACCTATTGGCTAATGCCTGGCATGTCACAGTAAATTTGTAACACCTTCAACACATGCAGTTTTGGAGACGTCACTTATATAAATTAAAAAAATATGTACTTGGGAGTTTGGCCAAGAGTGAGGATGTCATAGTTTTCTTTTGTCAATGCTTCTAAAACCTATAAAGAAAGATTTTTTTAAAAAACGACCTATGTACAGAGAGAATAATTAAGATAGAAAATAATCTTGTAATGTCCCTTCTAAGGGTGTGAAGTTAGGACACAGTAAGAGAGGATCAGAAATGCAGGAAAAACAAGTTCCAGTTTCTTTTTAACGGGGCCTTTTTTTTTTGGAGGAATTAATTCTACTGCTTGAGGGGAAGAAAAGTAGGAATCTTCTCTCCAGCTGCCAACACAAGTCATTTCAAATGCCTCTCAAGAAGAGATGGTCTTGGGCAACTGTCTTCTTTTAAATATTGGGAGGCTGGGGGGGGGGGGGGAAGAGCTTTTTCCCCAGCCAAAGGGGAAGAGGTTACTAAAAAAAAAAAAAGTAAAGGCCACTGAGCTCTTAAGATACATCTTGATTAACTCTCTTCCTTCCTTCTTCTAGCTAGGCCTGTATTTGGACTACTAGACCCCTAAACATGACAACTTTAAAACTTCTGGACTTTAACTCTCCAAATCCCTCAGTCAGCACAGCACAGCGGAATTCTGGGAGTTGAAGTTCGCAGGTCTTAGTTGTCAAGTCAGAAGGCCCCCTAGACTACATCATCCCAGCCATCGCCATACGAATGGGAGTTGATGGAACTGTAGCTCCCTAATTTTGGAAGGGGCTTGGCTGGGCCTAGGAGGAGGAGAGGCGGAAGGAAGATGCTGGTGGTTTTGCCCTAGAGTTGTAAAGCCCCTCTAGTCTTCAGAGAAGCTACAGCTCCACCCAAGCTTCAGTCAGTTTTGCTATGTGGGGTAGATGTGCTGGTTGAACGGCTGCCCTGCACTCCAGATGTGCATTGTGGAGAAAAAGACAAAAGGGGAGAAGCTGAAAGGCTCTTTTGTATCGCACAGTATTGCAAAAGAGATTTTTAAAAATGAGTCATCTGAAGGCATGGCACCAGAGGCTGTTCTGGCAACCCATCGGAACAGTCAGCTGCCAAAGCCCCACAGCCTGGCTTGCTTACTTGTATTTTCCCAAGGTTAGCTGACGTGTCATGAGGCCTCCTTCCCTCTCCCAGCTCTTGCGTGCCAAATTGAGTTTGGGAACGGCACGCTGCCCACCGCCCCACTGCACTTGATATACCATATCCC
This sequence comes from Mimophis mahfalensis, assembly GCA_032468015.1. Classification (NCBI taxonomy): domain Eukaryota; kingdom Metazoa; phylum Chordata; class Lepidosauria; order Squamata; genus Mimophis; species Mimophis mahfalensis. The sequence goes on along the minus strand of JANHFR010004811.1, from coordinate 64,432 downwards.
CCAGGTTCTTGAGGTTTCCCCAGCTGATGTCCTCTGTGGATGTTGCATAGGAGAATAGAAGGGCTATGCTGAGAAAAGCTGCATTCCGTTTGCAGAAGGAAGTAGCAGTAGATGCCTCCAGAAAACAAATTTATGAGCATTGCTCAAATGACAAACTCCTTTGAGACAAGACTTCATAGCATCTGGGCCTGGGGAAGTGACACATCATGTCTCATAAAAGGGATCTGCAGTAGGCCAAGCTGAACCTCCTTCTCATGGGATGCTTTACTGATAGAAGAGGAATGTCGAAACTGGACAACCCCCACCACCGCCAAGTAACTTAGGCCAGGATGGAAAAGGCTGAGAATTGTAGTTTATCATCACAGATTGCCCATCCTTGTTCTAGATCAAGAGTTTCTAAACTTGAGAACTTTTAGAACTTATGGACTTCAATTCCCAGCCAGTCCTCAGACAGTAATGCTGGCTGGAGAATTCTGAAAGTTGAAGTCCACAAAGTTGCCAAGTTTGGATACCTCTCTTTTAGACAAAACAGCATGGATTTTGTGCTAGAATCTGGGTCAAGAGCAGTCGACCTAATGCCCTCCACCTGGATTCTTTTTGGATTTCAAATCCCATGGAGATTACAGTCATAAATATCTAGGAGGGCTTCCTGTTGTAGAACATTACAAAGGAAGTCAACTTCAGAAACTTCTGCAATTAGGAATCTACATGTCTTACTGGAATCAGTTTCCTCACCATTCTTCCTAAAAAAAAACAACCCCACCCTATATTTGGATTTTCCTCAAGCTACCAGCCCCTCTCTGTTGGCATCTACCTCCTGTGCTGTCCAACTTCTACTTTTCTACTATTCTTCCTGCTTCTAATGACAACGTGTGCATGGATAGTTGAAATGACCTAGGCAGGGGTGGCTGGCTTTGATAAGGCAATTCAAGAAAATCAAAAACTAATCACATGACGAAAACATACCAGTGATGGACCTGTGTTCTCCTGGAAACAGCTTAGTTGCCATTCACCATTCTGTATGCTCGGCGAGACCACGGAAAGGGAAATACACAGGAGTCATAGATTCTGTATGTCCTCATGGACAATATAAAACTAAGCCACCGAGTCTTTGGCTCAGAACAGCTCTTTTCCGTAAGGGGATGTGGACCCTGGTTCGGTGATCTCAATATTGCCAAAGAATGAGGAAGGAGTCAAGAAAATGAGAAGAGCCAGTTTCTCAAAACGGGGTAAAAATCTGGTTGCTGATGAAAGGCAATTGGGGATATTGGAACTATAGGCTCAGAACTGCTTCTCCCTGAAATATGGGGTGGAAGAAACAAGAGTATTATTCTAAACATCTGTCACCACCCATCAACAATTCTACTAGAATTAACTGGGGAGGCCAACTCGGCCACATAAAAAGCAGCAATAGGTCCAGCTCAGGAATGAATTTGGGGTTTTACTTTCTGCTGGTTTTCTGCAAAGGGGTACCAGGTGTTTAATCTTCCTGGATTCCCTGCCACCCACAGATTAGGATCCCTGTAGATCTTCTACCCTTCTTGCCAACTGCACTAAAGCCATCTGCCTTTCAGATGTCCGCTTCTCAATCCTCTGGAAGATAGATCTCTCCTCCCCACCCCTGGCAGAAGAGGGTAGATTCTTGGACACACTGGATGTTATCCCCAGAAAATTCAACTACTGACTCTTCTCTAGGCTTTTCAATGAGCCACTATTTTTAGTCCATCCAACCCATCCAACTATCTGCACTTGCAAGCTAGACCAGGAAATCTCCAAACTGGGCAAAATTAAGACTTTGTAGACTTCAACTCCCAGAATTCCTCAGCCAGCCATGGAATTCTGGAAGTTGAAGCCCACAAGTCTTAACGTTGCCAGGTTTGGAGACCTCCCTGGGCTAGACCATAAATCTAGGATCACGTACTCATTTTATTTTCAGCTGCCTATTCTTGATGGTCTTCACCAGGTCACTGCCATCCAGAAAGCAGTAAGAGGCCACAGCAGGGAAAAATCGTAGCCCCTTGTAAATCTATAGGAATTGGCTATATTTTGGATGTTATTTGCTTTCTTTTGAAAACGTATTTTAGCTGGGCATTACAAGTTCAAACCAGAGGTAACGATGACTCCCATCAAGAACCCCAAAAAGAGATTAAAAATTTTCTGTCTCCTTGTCCCTTCAAAAAACTAGTTCCCAGAATCCTCTAGGGGTAGCCATAACACCCAACCCAGGTTGAGATCGGTTTATGTCTTTAAGTAGATGAATCTCACACCTCTTCCCTCCATGATTTTTGTTGAGCCCCACTAGACGATGATAATTCTGGATGGATTACACATCCCATCCGTTTGTTTCTTTCCTTGCAGCCACTGAGAACTGGAATTTAAAACAACCTATATGGGAAAGTTCTGCGGATGTAGTGCATATTTTTGAGTCATTACTCGTTTTGAGAAACACCGTTTCTCCTTGTTACCTTTTCCTTCTCCCAATTTCTGTCCAACTATCCTAAAAACAAGATAAAAGTTACTCCTTTTGATCGTCCAGGGCTCACTTCAGTCAATCTTTCGGGCTTCAATCCCCACCCTGACCCCAAAAGGTGGATCCACACAATCTTTTTCCTCATAGTGGCGATTCTTGCTTACATCCATTGGCCACGGACGGCTCTCCTTCTCGATCGGTATCGAGTCCGGCGGCTTGTTTGTCCTCTTGAGACTCTGACGATCCAGCGCGGATGCTGACCCACAAAACCAAGGTCTGTAAAAACCCGTAAAGGCAGGCAAATTGCAACAGATACTCTTGGACCAACCAAAGAACCAAGTACATCCCATAGGCGCTGACCAAGAAACAGGCCAAGCCATGGAGCCAAACCTTTAAGGGTCCTCCAAACCCCAGGATATCCATAACCAACCGGAAAGCTGGGGAGGAAGCACAGAGCAAAGTCACCACACACAGGTCAAAGAGGTGTCGGGTGAAGTTGAAGCAAATCTGGAAATGTTCCGGAGACTCCACCGATGGCGTGTGAGGAGCAACATGTTGAGGTATTCCAGCAAACAGCGAGTGCCCTCCAGCCGCTGAGCCTTGGCCCCACCCAATAATTCCCAAAAGCCAGCGGCCACTCCACCATCTTGCCTTGGGAGGCCCCGTGCATTTCACAGAAACTTCTGGTTTTTCCTTCAAATGCTCCTCCGGGTTGAAGGCCTCTTTTCCTCCCCACCAGGACAGCCTAGGGAGCCACGACTTGGCTCTGCTTAAGAACATGGCACGCGGAATAAACCCTGGTTCTCTCCAGAGAAGGCCTCCAGCCCAGGATGGCGCTTTTACCAGCGACGTGGAAAGTGAAGATATAAAAGTCAATTCGGTTGAAAATTTTCCCGGAAAGGACTCCCACTGCGAAGAAGGCTGATTAACTTGGTGGGTTTCTTCTCTGCATCGGCTTTCAGCTTGATTTGTAGCATTTCAAATCCTGAAGCGGTTGACTCATTCTTCAAGTAAACCACAATTGAGCTTGTCCATAAATTAAGGGTCATCCAGACTTATGGATGTTCCGGACGTTGGCTGTCGGGAATATAATTTTCTCTGTTCAGGAAAATAGAGATGGTGGATAGCACTTTACTTAAGGGCAAGCAGAACTGACTGCCACATCATACAACTACTTGTAGCATTATGGACAAACTGGTTAAAAGAGGAGGTAGGAATTTCTCCTCTGTGTTTTTACAAAAAAAAAAAGAGAGCATATTGTTCTTTCAATAAGAAAAAGAAGCCAGTACGGTATCTCTACCATTCAGTCACTCCAAAATCTCACTCCATGCTAATTCCAGTCAGAAGAGGGCCTTTGCCTCCTTCTAAAATGGAGGAGGCAGTTTTAAATTGATGAACTAATTGCCTAAAAGAGAACAGGCAAAGGAGGAAGAATTGGGATGTGGCAAGGATTAAATCACTATTTCTCAACCTTGGCAACTTGAAAATTGGTGGACTTCAACTCCCAGGATTCCATAATCAGCGCATACTAGCTGGGGAATTCTGGGAGTTGAAGTCCATCCATCTTTAAGTCTGCCAAGGTTGAGAACCACTGTACTCGACTGTAAGAAACAGATAAGAGAAATCCAGAAAAGGCTTTTTGTCATTTTAAAAGTGATAGGATAAGTGGGCACAACTGGTTCTCTGAAGATAGTGAAAATGCAAACACTCACTACAATTATTGTGACCCATTATTTTACTTTGTGTCTGGAACAGCAGGAATAATAGTGACTTATTCCCAAAAGTTTTATGTGAGGGCAAATACATTTTATATTATTTTGTATATTGAAAATCAATCCATACATTTTCACTTATCCTGTATCAACTCTTTTCTATCCAATTTACTCAGTCAGTTTTCCATTTTATCTAGGGTTCCTTGAGATGTGTTAGAGAATGCAAGTTATGAGTTGAACTGGGACACCTTGTAATTCTATAATTATTCAGCTTATAAGTAATGGAAACATTGGGAGTGGGGAAGGGTGTTCAAGTATTCCCACATTTATTCTACTCCCCCATCCCCCAAAAAAGAACCAAATTATATTTTCACTTAATGGAAAAAGCAGAGATTAAGCTAAATTTGGATTTAAGAATCTGTCTTCCTTTTCTCTGTCTCTTAATATATTCACAATTTAACCTACTTTTTGGTTTGCTGATTTTGCATATTTGCTCTCCTTCATTCCCAGTGAATCCCAATATGATGTCTCGATTTTAACATCAGCTGTAAATCCATCTATTCTGATTCAGCATTAGGAGAAGATTTGGCTGCTATGAGTTGCTCAAAAAAATTATAGTTTAATAATCCTAATTTAGCCACGTGTGGGAATTTAGCACCACTTCTAAACTGTTCCAAAATTGTAGAAGCTGTTTTATGACTGCAAAATCTTTCTTCCGTATAAATGAAGGCTGAATTTGAACTCTTTTTGAATAGCATGGACTGTAAATATGAAACGAACCTAGGGACCTACAGATTGGCGGCACAAAGGAATATTCTCACAGCATAAGAAATCATCAAGTCGAAACCTGTTTTTTTTTTAAATCTTAGTCATATCTTTCTTGCTGTGGCATCACTGGATTGCCCAAACCATCTTTTCAATCCTCAAAATGCAAGAACCGCCATTCCCAAAGTGTAGCAATTATAAGATCTACTTGTGAAATTTTGAGTGCTCATCATTATTCAGTAGTAACTCCCATTGAGATAAATAGACTTTGCCCTAAGGGAAAGAGTCATATATGGTAGCTACCTCTAATTTGCTGGTGGTGGTGGAAGTGGAGAATGCATGAAAAGATAATAATGAAAGCAGTATAACCCAGGGCTTCTTAAGTCTCCGTGGATTTCAATTCCCAGAATTCCTCAGCCAGCCAGCCAGCCAAGATCCCAGAATTTTGGGAGTTGAATCTTAAGTTTTGAAAAAGTTCAGAGAAGAGCAACTAAGATGATCAAAGGCCTGGAGACTAAGCCATATGAAGAACAGCTGCAGGTTTTGGGTTTGGCTAGTAGTGTAAAGAAAAGAAGAATTAGGGGTGACATGATAGCAATATTCCAGTATTTGAGGGGCTGCCACAAAGAAAAGGGGGTCAAATTATTCTCCAAAGTACCAGACAGCCCGGCAAGAAATAATAGTTCGAAACTCATCAAGGAGAAGCAACCTGGAATTAACCTGGAATTAAGGAGGAACTTCCTAACAGTGAGGACAATTAACAAGTAGAATAACTTGCCTTCAGAAATCGTGGGTGCTTCATCACTGAAGGTTTTTAAGAAGCGACCGAACAGTCACTTGTCTGAGAATGTATAGGTCAGTGGTGGCGAACCTATGACACGCATGCCAGAAGTGGCACGCAGCACCATTTCTCTGGGCACGCAGAGCCGTCACCCATTGCTCTTCTGGGTTGGTCTTGCATGCATGTGCAGAAGTGCCAGAAACAGGAAGATCATGTGATCTTTCGGTTTCCGGCATGTGGGTGCACTCACGCACTCGCTTGCTCCCATTTTTGGAGCTCGGTGCCAAAAAGGTTCTCCACCACTGGTATAGGTTCTCCTGCTTGAGCAGGGGGCTGGACTAGAAGACCTCCAAGGTCCCCTCCTGCTCTATTCTATTGTAACAATAGCTATCTTAAACTTGCCAAGGTTGAGAAACACTGCTATAAACAGACACAAAATCTTTTCTCCTTGTCACTTAGAATCTGTGAGTGCATCCTTACATTAAGAGCCTCGGTGGTTCACGGAGATAATGTCTCCTAAAGTACTACCAGCTGCCTGCAATCAGTGCAGGTTCGAGTCCCACCAGGCTCAAGGTTGACTCAGCCTTCCATCCTTTCGAGGTAGGTAAAATGAGGACCCAGATTGTTGGGGACAATAAGCTGACTTTGTAAAATGCCGCTGGGAATGAGGGCTGTTGCTGAGCACATTGTAAGCCGCCCTGAGTCTTTGGAGAAGGGCAGGATATAAATGGGATTTTTAAAAAAAAAATTAGGAGGAAGACTCCTTGGGGCCTCACTGCAAATGTTCCTTAAACCAGTGTTTCTCAAATTTGGCATGTTTTAAAATATGTGGACTTCAACTCCCAGAATTCCCAAGCCAGCATGCTGAATGCAGAATTCTGGGAGTCGAAGTCCACATCTTCAAGTTGCCAATGTTGTAGTAATAAATGCCTCAGACATTTATCCAAAGGGACATTTTACCTATTCACCGAACTCCTTGTTCACCTTGAACCCTTTTACTGAGTTTTTGGCTGTTTCAGTTTTTCCTATCTATACCTCTGCCACCTCAAAACGCTTCAAAATTATCAGAGAGCACTAGCATGTTTTGAGAGTCAAGCTATCAAAGAGTGATGGCTCTCTGAACTTTGCTCTCTTCCGCGCCAGCTCTTTTGGTCAATGTCAGCTGTTAATTTAAGCTTTTCCACTCCCTTAAGGACAGAGAAGAGATTTGCTAGAGCCACCTTCACATAAAAAGGAATTTTTAAGAGCCACCTCACACAGAAAGGAATTTGGAAGAGGCCAAACAGGAGAGCTGCTAAGGAGAGCGAGGCAGTTACATAAATTAAAATAAATAAACCCGAGGTAAAATGCTTACCGTCCAGTTTTAACATTACCTGAAGGTGCATTATGAGATCTGTGCCCAAACACTCCTTTTCCTATTCTGGGCATTTCAAGAGGGGAATAAAAATCTAATCTGCCACCATTGTCTATCTATATCTGCCTTGGATATGCCTAGCTAGGCAACCATCCATCCATGCAAGTTTCTGCAAAGCAGTAGATATTTTTTTTCGTTAAAAAAACCCCCAACCCTATCTGGAATTTGCAGACCAAACTTCAAGTGGAGAAAATGTTTTGAGGCAGGCATCCACCTCAGCAATGAATGAAAAAAAAAGGGGGGGGGGGAGTGCTGGCGGACTGATATTATATGATCTATTTATAGCATCCTGCGCTTGCTGGAACTGCCTTTTCAAGGCCTGAATTGCCCATCCCGAGCAAGCTTTGGCGGAGGGGGGCGATTCTGGCCTCCCCCTCTTCAATCCACGCCACCCCTCCCCGCAACTCAACCCTGGAAGGAAGAGCCTCCCTTTCCTAGCCCGCGCATCGATTCCAACGAGCGAGACCCACGAAGTTTAACACCCCCCCATCACGCCCGACCCCCAAATAGGCCGAGCACCCCCACTCCTAGCCCCCCACCCCCTCCAGCTAGAAGGGGCCGCGCCGTATTGTGGCCC
>JANHFR010004810.1:82343-93035 GCA_032468015.1 Mimophis mahfalensis | reverse complement strand
GTGGCGGTGGGGAGGGCGGCAGCAGTGGGTGGCAGAATGCATTGGGAACGAATTAATCCATTTCCAATGCATTCCTATGGGGGAAAAAATTTTGGCTTACGAAATATTCAAGTTCCGAATGTGCATTTGGAACGGATTAATTTTGTAAGTCGAGGGTCCATTGTACTTGGATCATGTTACCACCAGTATGTCCCAAGTAACATGCCCTGATTGAAAGCAGTACCTCAAATAGTAATATTCTTAAGCCAATGTTTGTTTGTTTGTTTGTTTGATTTGCTTTCTATACCGCCCTATTCCTACACGACTCAGGGCGGTGTACAGGGCATTAAAACACAATGTTCCTGATGTCCCCTTAATATGGACCTGTACTGAAAGCTCTGTAGCTATATTTTATCTTTAGGAATCACCAACCTGATGCACATTACCAGTGTTACCATTTACACCAAGTTCTTTTGACTGGACATGGAGGAGACCAAATTAGAGGAGAAGGTGCTATAATTACAGATGTTGGTGGAGGAGAGTAGGTGATATGACTTTCTGCTAACACACATGGATGAAAATGTTAATACTGTCTCACATGGGATGCCGTTTTTCTGAATTATGCCAGTAACAAAGAGCTGTTATCAAACTAACCTTATCCCAACACCCACACCTTGAGCTGCAGATGTCAGAGTGAAACTCCTCCTTACGAGATGTTGGCAGATGAGTGAAACCACTATTATATAGTAGTCCTAATTCTGATGCAGTCCTAATTCTATTCTACTGGTGACTGTTTCCCACAGAACAGCAAATCAGTGCTATAAATAAGACTTAGTACGTTCTACATTTTTATTTTTCCATTTTTATTGTTCTAAATATATTTATTTGCTAGGATTTTGATGTTTTAATGTTGTAGGGTATCCAGTGTCATATTGTAGAAGACGGGTAGCAAATAAAACAAACTTTTGTCTTAATATGCGTATTTCTTCTTTGTTTACTGTACATAAGAGAAGTGGATTTTTACAGGAGAATATTATGTGATTTCCCATCTCAGTTTGAAGTGGTATAATCCTACTACAGATTTACCACATCAATCGGAATAGGGTTTCTAAATACTATTCTTTAACCTACTTTTTCTCAACTTTAGCATCATTAAGATGTGTGGACTTCAACTCCCAGAATTCCCTAGCCAATGCAGCTAAGATTGATAAGATTGTGAAATACTGCTTTAACATGTTGCTGTTCTGTTCTATTGGATATCAAGGTTATAGAACTAACCTATAGACTAAGAAAAACAGTACAAAAAATATAGTCATCTACTTCTGCATTGCTGCCCAAAGCAAAATAAAATCTTACATACAGTTCATCTGTCCACGAAGTCATCTGTAGTTAAGCTGGACTCAGATACAGTGGAAGCTCAGTTCACAACCACAATTTGTTCCCGGACTTCGGTTACAAACCGATTTGGTCGCAATCTGAAGCGACACTGTTTGCACATGTGCAGAAGGGGAAATCAGCACGGAAAGGAATCTCTGCACCATGTTTGTTCCCCATCCAAGTTTTGAGTCATGAACCGATTCAAAACTCAGGTGGCTTTTTTGGTTGGAACCCGAATTGGTTGTGAACAGAAGCATTTGTGAATCAAGGTTCCACTGTATTTTACTTTTTCCACAAATCACTATAAGCCATAAAATGTATTTTTGACCTCCTTTTAGTGTAATACAGGTAGTCCTCAACATATGACCACAAGTGACCCCAAAATTTATGTAGCTGAGTGAGAAATTTGTTAAGCGAGTTTTGCCTCATTTTACAACTTTCCTTGCCATATTTGTTAGGTGAATCTCTACAGTTGTTAAATTAATAACACTGTTGTTAAATGAATTTGGCTTCGGCTTTGACTTTGCTTGTAAGAAGGTTGCAAAAGGTGATTATATGACCTTGGGACACAGCAACAGTTATAAATATGAACCAGTTACTAAACATCTGAATTTTGATCACATGATCATGGGGATGTTGCAAAGGTTGTAACTGAAAAATGGTCATAAGTCACATTTTTCAGCACTGTTTTAACTTTGAACAGTCACTAAATGAACTGTTGTAAGTCGAGGACTACCTGTATGTGTATTCAGCTAATGTGGTTTGTAACCAAGGTTTATGCCTGGAGCCCATCCAAAATACTGGCTTATCTAATGAATCATAGTTCAATTGAGCTTTAGTACAATGTGCAATTTTGTACTTACTGCCTGGGTAGATATTTTACAAACCTTATTTGAGTACAATTATTTTGCAGTCTGAATTGTTCTGCATTTATTTAATAAGTTTTTTTAAATGAATTTCTTTAAGAATTTCTTTAAATTTACATTTGAGAATTTAAATGTCCCAGACAATTTAAAAATGTTTTTAATTCTATGCAAACTGACCTGGTTACATACATTTTTAAAATTTAAAAATGTATGCAATTCAGTAGGAACTATACATGCAGCTGCTCATAATGGTAGTTAGACACTTTACAATGAAATATGTTGGTATGTCTATCAACCCAGCTCTGTTTCTAATCCAGGAGCAGCTGTTAGTTCCTTGCATTAGTGCCTGCATTCTCTTTTGGCCTGGAGAGAACAAACTGACTTTAAAAATAGTAGAAATACTAATAGCTGCACCAATGTGTCAGATAAAGAATTAGGGCAAAAATAAAAGCTTCTTTTTAGTAGGATGAGCAAAAAATGACATATCAACAGTATGGTTAGTTTATTGGATATTGGTGTATGGCAATGCATGTTCAGAAAAGATGTAAAGCTCACAGTTAAATAAATAAAGAATGCTAGTTAAATAAAGAATGCTTCACTATATATAGATGTGTGCCCTTTACTTGCAGCTTTTTAATTAGGTTTAGCTGGTGTTTATTTTGATTATTGAAGCTGCTACCTTTTCCATCCTCGGCTTATACTTGAGTCAATTAATTTTTCCAGTTTCCAGGCCTCAAATTATGTGCCTTGGCTTATATTCAGGTTGGCTTATATTCGAGTATATACGGTGTGTGTGTGTGTGTGTGTGTGTGTGTGTGTGTGTGTGTGTATTTACATATTTACAAATTCAGTTCTCCTAAAATGTCAACCCTTGGATTCCCACTGTTGCTTCCACACTGAATCTACAGTTTCAACTGGAGAGCCAATAAATTATTCATAAGAGTTTTATGGATCTACTTCCTGCCCTTTGGTTATGAGGTCATAGGTAAAACAACAGTTTTCTTTCACCAATAAATGCATAGTTTCATGAAACATGGATTAATTTATTTTTTATAAATCTTTATTTTTCATAAAATATAAAGTAGCTGATTTAGACCTAATGAAAGTACTAAAAATAATGAAACTGGGAGAGAGAGCAAGAGAGATTTTTAATGCACTGGAAGCAATAATTCAAACCAAATTATCCCCTTTTACTGAGTCGATGGAAATAAGGAAGTATTAAACTGTAGCTGAAATCTAATTCAATACTACAATATAAAATTCTCTGTTTACCTGGAATTAAGTGCTCTTGAGCAGAGAGAATTTTCATTCTGAATAAACTAGTATGGGAGAGTGGTCAATTTTTTAAATAGTGGAATAGGTTTTTAAATAAAAAATAAAAATCACTTTCAGGGGATTTGATGTCTCATAGTAAGAAAGGCTGACTTTGCAGGCAACTTGGGGTGCAGTAATATGTTTTTGAGATTTTAGCAATCAAAAAAGTCCACCTTGCTTGGGGTGAAAGAGAAACTGTAAGTGGACATTTGAAGTGAACTAATACAGTTTATCTGGAATACATATATCATACCTTCTGCCAAATTCAGAGACTAGCCAGCACTTTAATTCAATCATTGTCAAAGAAAATTCAGCAGAAAGAAAGGTTAACTAAATTCATGAAATGATAAGCTAGAATTCTATTCTATTTTGCAAAAATCAACATCTAAGTAATGAGAGGTCATAAACAATGTTTATGTACAGTATTTTAAAGGTTGAATTTAATATTTTTTTTTAAAAAAGAAGCTACCAGAAGATATAAACAAAAGTGTGCAGAACTAAAGAAATAGTTGCTGACAGCCAATCTTGATGAAGGTATTTTTATCAGGATATGAAGAATCAGACTGGTGAGACCATTCTTCTTTGGGGTTGGTTTTTTCCAACTTTCAATCTAGAGAAAAACCCTAGAATTTTCAAGCAGTCACCCATTCAAATATTAATTAGAGGTAAACATTTACTTTTCAAGTTAGAAGGTTCTGCTGGATGTTATCACCTGCTAAGATGGCTGCATTTTATTTTGTAAAGCTTCATGCACATTGGTAAATAAAAATAAAAATCTTTTAAAAGCAAAAAAAAAAAGTTTATGTAAGTTACAAAAGTATGCTCACTTGTCTTCAAATATATAACTGACAGTGGCCAATTAAATAGTAACAATTAACTACCTCATATTAACATTATCCGAAATTCAAAAGTAAGTGCTTTTTGGATTTTCTTTTGAGATTGATTTGACCATGCAATGCTACTCATGTTTACTGAAGAAACATTTCTCAATGAATTGAATAGGATTTATTTGAAGACACAGGAATGAAATCTAAGCTAATATTACCTGTTTTTTTCCTTCCAGTCAATGGTTCACTCTTCTGATTATTCTTCACAGCAGTTATATAAATGATATATTCTGTCCCTGGCTCCAGATCTGATGGAAGAAAAAATTAAAAGGACACTGCAGCCAGTTCAGGATTTAGGATGTTCAGAAAGGCAAAGGCTGCTCAGTTTTTAAAAGTCAAACCTCACGTTTATGAAGATTTTATCTGTTGCTGTGGCTTTATTGCTTTATCTTTTATTACTTTTGTGTAATATATGTTACATTTTTCAAAAATATTTTATGTTGGTGGTACACAATGTGATATTACAGATCATTCAAACACAAAAACCAAATTCTCATCTGCCTTCAGTCTCCAGGATATATTATAGCTTATCATGCGATGAGTACCTATGTGGACTATTCCATTTCAGATTTAAGGCAAGAAGGATCAGTTATAAATGGAAAACATGTTAGGATGGGATAAAAATCTACACTTGCCTTCAAAAATCATTAAGTCACTAGGTAGGGAACACATCCTGGTTTTGAAAAGCAATGCTTTACTTCATCTCCCAATTAGATATTGTTATTACCCAATACACCAGTTCCAGTTTGACTAGACTTAAAAAAAAAAATCCTTCACAATATTTAGAAGCAAAAAGATTCCAAGTTCAATCCTCACAATCTTAAAGTGCATCTGAAAAAACCCTTGCCTGTAACCCAAGGAGCCATTGCTATTCCTTGTGCTCCAGCAGTTCATAATAGCACTTCACAGGGTCCTTGTTGTCCCCTATGGCTGCAGAGATGCTGCCCAATTACCCTTCCTCGGTGCTGTCTGATGTTCCAGTGCAGAATCAATGGAAAGTTCATACCTGTGATAGTGGCCTCAGTAATGCCAGGACGAGGACGAGGAAGTAACTCCCGGGTCGGCCCACCAACTTGCTCGTATCTGATTATGTAGCCTGTGATCTTGGCCCGCGGCGGCTGCCAACTGATCAACAAGGAGTTGCTTGTAGTTGTGAGGAAGCGCAGATTGGAAGGTGCATCAATGGCTAGGGAGCAAAACCATTTAAATAAATATCAGTTATTGCAATTTCCATGTATTTCAGTCACTGTCATGTCCCCCCCGCCCCCATTCTCAGAAGGTGAGTGGAGACAGAAGCCAGTCACAAAGAATTGTAAAGAACAAAGATCAAAGAAGAGAGATCGCCCTACATTCAGCTCAGGGGAGTTGAATGACTCCATGTCATTACCCGTGGAAGCATCCAGCTCTGCTGGGGAGCTGCGGGCGTTCTCGTTCAGGGCATAGATAAAAATCTTGTAATCGGTACCAGGTTGCAAGCCTGTAAATCAAAAGAAAGCATTAAAAATAAAGTATTGGTGCTGACAGAATGTTCCAGTTGGAGGGAGCCTACATGCTAACATTCATTAAAACTAGGTAGCAACTAACTTCGCAACTAACAACAACAGGTAGCAAAGGAGCTAAAGAGATTCACTTCACAAGCCCCAGAGTAGAAAGAGTTGCTTTCTTTTGACCATATCATAGGTATCTGTCTTCCAAATCCCTGCACAGTTCTGAAATCATTCTGCCAACAGTGAAGAAACACCAACTAAGGGCACTAAGGCAACTGAAGGAATCGAAAATCAAACTCGATTCCAAGGATCCGCTGGGGGCCCAGGGCAAAAGGCAGGATGGCAAGGAAGAGATGAGCAGGCAGGCGAGTTCTAAAACCTGAATTTCCACAATCATAAAAGACAAGAGATCCCAAAGGGGAGCCAAACTGTTTTGGACCTTTACAAATTGCACAGAAAAGAAAATCCCCCCCAATGACTGCTTTTCTCCTGCTTACTGCACGGTGATTTGATGGGGGAAATAACTTATTAAAAGCCCACAGGAAACATGATTCTTAATATTTGCAACTCAGAAGGGCAGGGAGCTCTGGAGAAATGTACCCAGGGGATGAATTATAAATTACCGAAACCCATACAAAACTTGGTCCTTCAGCTGTCACAAAATCAGTGTATTCTGAATTGTCCTTGGAGCTGCCCAGCTGCTTATAGTGTTCTAAACATGGTAATTAAAAATGGGCAAAGTACCCTAGTGAAGGTTTAAGCACTAGAAAGTTTCTGGAGTTTGGTTTGGTTTTATTCTGCATAGTATCCTTAAGAAATACATTTCTCTTCCTTCCTGCAAAGTTATTATCATTGAACTTTTGAGGGTACAGAAATGATGCTCACTTACCAGTAATGGTGTAGGTCCTAACATCAGGACCAATTGTTCTTTGAACTGGATTCTGACCGCCTGCAGGGACGGCATCTATCTGGAAACCCGTGATGGCCTCTGTCTTGGTGCGCCAGGTAATTGTGATGGTTCTCTCTGTGACATCTGTGACACGAGCCCTACGGGGAGCACTAACATCTGCACCAAAAGGGTAGAACGTCCATCATTAATATAAGTGTCACAGTGAGCTTAGAAGTTTCAGAGATAAGTAGATTAAAATAAATGGCAGTCTACAGTCCAGAAATGGATTGATCTGATATAACTGCCAATCTCAATTAATAGATTCAATATTCAATAGATAGACTTTATGTTTTATGTTCAATCCAATCAATTCTGGAAGACAAACAGCATCATAATAATTAAATCCATAAAAGCATAAAATCAGTTACAAATTATATGTAGGGGCAACTAAAATTTATCGTATTAGCAGTGCAGACACATAATGGAGTCCCTAACATTTTCAGGCTGCCAGGCTCAGGAAGTCTTGAAAGCCTATGAAAGCCTAAGAAAGGGTGGGGGCCATCCTGGGCAGCAAAAGAAGGCGGCTCCAAAGGGAAGGGGCCATGGGCAAGAAGGCCCTCCTCTGGTCTCCACCGAATAACAGCGTCCCCAATCCACTAGGCCAAATTGGACGGGTAGAAACTACGGGGAAAAGACGATCCCAAGCCATGTAGCGCTTTGACGATCAGCACCTGGAATTGCATCTGGAAATACAACGGAGTAGCTACCAAAGCAGTGCCATTTCACGTATTGTGTAACAGCCACCATTAACTGTGCAGCCGAATTTTGCATCAACCTCAAATGCTTTTCAATGGCAGCCCCTGCGGAGCTCATCTCAACAATGAGAGGTAACAATGGCATGAGTGATGAATAAAGTCCCCCAGATCGGAAACGGGTTGCAGCTGACACACGATCTGAAGATGTGGGAAGGCCCTCCCATCCAAGCTGCCATTTGCTCTTCAAGCAAAATCCACAAGTCTGAGAGGAGCCCCCGATTCTTGCATGCAAAGACTGTCTAAGGCAGTACTACCTCATCCAGTGCCGAAGATGGAAGAACCTTGTTCCCAGGAGAACTAAATAACCAAAGCCAGCCTGTCTTGCTTGGAAGGAGTCGAGCCCATTGCACTCAACCAGCCCCTAAGCCTCCCAATAGGATAGGATAGGACCCCCACAGCATCATTCCGTGTGTCTGGGTGGAGATCTATAGCTAGGTAGCATCTGCATATTGATTACACCTCATCCCAGATGACGGGATCATCTCAGCCAGTAGCTCCACGTAGATGTTAAGCAGGAGAAGAGAGATTCTGCCCACACAACAGGAGTTGAGGGCTGGATCTCTCCTCTCCTATTCACAGTGACTGAAATTGGCCAAGAAGGAACAAGGAAACCAGGATAGCAATTCAGGAATATTTTTCTATAGGAGAAAAACAGTCGTACCCACTAAGATCCCTACGCAACTCTGAATGTCCAGGCAGCGCACAGCCAACCTCCTTAGCCACTGATAAACACACATGGGCCTCACTGGTTTGCGGAATCCCTTTTTAACATCTTCAGAGCTGATCATATCACATCTTGTAGTAATTTAATTATGTGCTGTGTGAAGTGGCATTTCCTTTATCTACTTTAGCCTCACTGAATGACATACAATTTTGTTATGTCAAAGATGGAAAATGACTGTCTGTATTTAGACCATGGCCCCTTCTTTGTACTTCTGGCTTAAAAAGCCACACAGTGTTTCTCCTGTCGGCTCAGTGATTTATGCAATTTTGATTATGTGGGTCACTTACTTTCCAGAGTATTAACTACACCTTGAGTAGGTCTGCTGGTCAAAGAGTCCTTCAGAGCATAGATACTAACTTCATATTTTGTTGCCACCTAGACATAAAAAAAACCAAACGTGAAGTTAGGAAATTTGCATCTTTCAAAAAAGCTACTAACCCGTGAGCCACTTTAGTAAAGAACCTCAGTTCCTTCACCTGTATATCTGCTGCATTTGTGTCTGAAAGGGGTGGTGGGGATTTTGTCCCCAGTGGAGGGGGGTCTCTTCTTTTGCTCCACCAGCCCAAACATTAATACCCAAGCCTGACATGGATATGGCTTCTATTCATGCAGTCTCTTGGTCTTCAGAAGTTGCTTCCAAGATTTTACAATTATGGGAAAAGCCTGGACAGGAAAAGGAGCTCCTATTTCACCATACTTGCACCTATCCTTATTTCTTAGACGCTTTACAAAGAGAAAAAAGCCTAAGGCTTGGATAATTACCCTATACAACTTGCTACACATGTATGTATGTATGTATGTATGTATGTATGTATGTAAATAAATAAATAAATATAAAATAAAATAAAATAAAATAAAATAAAATAAAATAAAATAAAATAAATATAAAATAAAGTAAAGTAAAGTAAAGTAAAATAAAATAAAAGTGTTTGTACTACCCTTAAAAGATGGCTAATCTTTTTCTTGAAAGATTAATTTTAATTATGAAGAGGAACAAGGATGAAAAATGTTCATGTTTAATTTATTTCTTCTAAATAATTATCTTCAAATCCAGCTGATTTTATAAATACTAAATAAAACTGTATGTTGTTGTTAGTTGCTCAGTCGTGTCTGACCCATCACGACCTCCTGGACAACGTTCCTCCAGGCCTTCCGTTTCCTCCACCATCCCCCGGAGTCCATTGAAGCTCCCACCGACTGCTTCAGGGACTCCACCCAGCCACCTCCTTCTCTGCCGTCCCCATGTTCTGTCATGCCCCATACAGGGATGACAGAACTAAAACTGTACAAAAATTATATTTTCCCCCCCGCTATATTTTAAATAGATGCAAAACAAGTACAACAAACAATAATAAAAGAAGTATTACCATTAGTCCAGAGATAACAGCAGAAGTGCTATCTGGGGCGAGGTTAATTTCTTTCATTGGGCCATTCTTATCCTTGGGATTTACTCTTACTCGATATCCAGTAAGCTTCACATTTGGTGCAGTCCAGGTTAGTGTGAGACTTGTTGGAGTAACCTGAATAAATTTCAGATTCGTAGGAGGTGGGATTGCTGTTAAATTTAGGATTACAAAGTGAGATTACATGGAAAGAACTCAATAATACAAAAAGCCTCTAAGACTTGTAACTACTATCAATTCAGTATTTTCATTTTATTGTTACAACAGCTTTTTGAAAGTTTTCATGCATTGTAAATGGAAGCTACAAAATTAGTCTAAACTGTCTTTCCTATTGAATATTTATTTATTAATCGAATATAGGAAAGTAAATTTCAAAAATAGGTTTATCTCTTTTGAAATCATAAAACATTGTCCTCCCACAACACAAAATAACAAGTGAGCCATGACACCCTAAATTAATCCGGGCATGGACATATACATGCTGCAAAAAATGGCAAGGTAAATTGGCGTAGTAGAGATAGCAGACTGAAGGTGAAGGTGCAAAGAAACCCACCCATTTTCTTCCTGGGAAATGCATGTTCTGAGACTGGTCACAGTCACCATATCATCAATGTTACGATTAAATTAAATTCACAGTGATAGCCATTTTGGGAGAGGACAGCAAAACTGTTTTCAAAATTTCAAATATGCCCACTATTTCTAAAACAGTTGTGTAGTTTGGTTCTATAACATCTGGTTTCAGAAAAGGGAATATAAAGAATCCTTTCCCAATTATTGTGATCAGGATTTGAGCCAGAGGAAATTTCTACTTAAAAAATTAAAACAAAATGTTCACACGATTATCATAAACCTAGACCTTATCCTTGTTGCGCCACCTAAAGGTAAAGGTAAAGGTTCCCCTCGCACATATGTGCTAGTCGTTCTCGACTCTAGGGGGCAGTGCTCATCTCT
>JANHFR010004797.1:3089-21958 GCA_032468015.1 Mimophis mahfalensis | reverse complement strand
TAAGCCACTCTGAGTCTTCGGAGAAGGGCGGCATATAAATAGAAAAAACAAACAAACAAACAAACAAACAAATAAATAAATAAGACCTACCCAAAAATAAGGCCAAACGCTTATTTCGGGGTTCAAAAAATATGTCAGGGTCTTATTTTGGGGAAAACATAGTATCTGCTTGCGTAGAGTTTTTTTTAAAGTTTTCTATTTAAAATCTGTTTAAGAAGTTCTTAGGCTCCTCCCCCATTAACCAAAAAGCTCCAGGGTCTGTTTATAGACCTAACACTAAATAAATGCCTTCATTCTGAGCACAGTCTAGTGGGATTAGGACTAGAGAGAATTGATTAAAATGAGTTGATTGGCACAGTGGCCAGAGTTTTTGAAAACTTCTGTTTTGAACAGGTTGCTAAGTGATTTTCCTGAGCTTGGAAAGAAAGTTGAACCCTGTAAGAACAATGGGACAAAGAAAAATGAACTTAGGAAAAATGAGGTAAGTACTCATACTTTAATGTACCAAACATTTGTTTCATATGTATAGAAACTGCATCAGTAATTAATTTATTGCACAAATCTAGAACTGCTTGTGAATTATCCACTTTAATAAAAAGGTATTCTGGTCATTATATGATTTAAGCTTTAGATAAATAGATTTTTAAGGATAATTTAAATCAAGCAATATAGACTATTGGGAAATAATGGAAACGTATCCTGTTTTTAAGCATGTATCTGATTTTTATTTTTTACAGGATGGTGAAGAGGTAAGCACATTATTCTGAAGATTTTTTTATCAATATGTATTGCTACATGATACACACACATACAATATTCTCTTTCTCTCTTTCAATGAAATATCAAGAATCTCAGTTTAAGATTTAAAAAAAAAACTTTGTAAATGGACATTTTATAACATCAAATTTGTGTCTGTATGCAGGGATTTTTTTTTAAGCAAATTTGGGTTGGTTTTAATTTAGGAAATATGGAAGAGGCTTCACATTTATTAATGTAAACTTTGCTGCTTTTAAAATTAAACATAAATTTAAAATACACAGTGTAACACCATAGTGTAATTTAAGAACAATGATGATATGACAAATCTGTAAGATTTTGACTAAAGTGTTCATTTATATGCATTATCATGAGTTTCAGCAAATTCAGTATGTTTTGTATATTATCATAAAAAAAATTTACTTTCACCTTGGCAAATAACTTGGTAAAGAAATGATCAGTATGAATCAGGAATTCCCAGGTTTTTAACACCACAAGCCCTTTTTATATTTTGGAGACATCTTGCCTCTAGATGAATAATAATAGATCTGTCCTTCATTTTCCCTAAGTAAATGTACATATTGATCTCTAACTCCATCTTTCCATCATCTTGTCCATCACTGATGTTTATGTTACTCACCTACCGACCTTCAGCATTTTCCATCACCTCATCAAGTTGTCCCTGGATTAGACCTTCATCTGAAAACTACTACATTGTTTTCTACAATGATACCTTTTGTAAAAATTTCGCATACTCACTACCAACACCACTCCCAAATTCTTCATGCTGTCCCAGTTTAGAAACATCTGATGTAAGCTATATAAATAGGGGGATTTTTATGTGCTAACTTTCTAAATTCTGTCACTTATAAATGCCTAAAAATCAGGGGATTTTTTTCTGTCAGCTTATACAATTTCAGGAAAAAATAAATAAATTAGAAGATCAGCTCCGTAATGAAATACAAACCAAAGATGACCTCGAGCAAAAATACAGGTATAATTTTATTTTCTTTATAGAAATTAGAAACTCTTAAAAATATAATGTTAGTTTGTTCAAATATATAGACATAGACCAGACACACTCCTTTAAAAATACCTGTAAAATAAACCTTTCCTATATTAAAAGCTGTAATATCAAAAAGCAGTTACACTTTATATACTGTGGTGTTTAAAAGTTTGTGAACCCTTTTGAATTTTTAATATCTCTGCATAAATAATTTTTGTTTGCCTGTCCAATTTATGTGGCTGCCCATCTTAACTAGTGACTCTGGGTGACAAACAGAATTAAAACAGAATAAAAGCAATAACAATATAAAATTAAAAATAGAGGCAGTTGAAAAACAACTCACTGACACAGTTAGTTAGGCTCCTGTGCACACTTGAGGGCCCATCGAAGCCATGAAGTGTTTAAAGGTGATAAACAGCACCTAAAATTGCACCCATTCTGCCCCAGTTAAATCTTTTGAATGCTCTTCAACCTTGTTTGAATATAGAATAAGTCTAAGTCAGAGCTTGTAGCACCACATCCAGGTCCTCGCAGTCTCTACAAATTGGGACATCACTTAAGTAGCCTGGGGGAGAAATATAAAGCTGAGTGTCAAGCATTTTAGTGATAACTTCCCCAAAAAACCTGGGATGTCGACGATCTCAGTGGCCTCATGACAATGTTAGGAGGGGAAAAAATACTCAGCCCTATTGCGCCCCACAAAGTGGGGCTGTGGACTGGATTCTCTCGCCCATCAATACTGATTGGAACCAGCTCTGGAGGTAAGAGGAGAACCAGGTAATACATTGCTGCCCATCTTTAATTCCAGAACTGGTCTCAACAGATACCATGATGAATGGAATTGAAAGCCACTGAGAAGACAAAAAAGAGTAACATGACCTAAAAACCCGTCGCAAAATGTGATCTGTTTTCCACACAAGTTCTAAAATCAGATGAGGAGAACAACTGAGTTAAAAACATCTGTTTGTTTATTCTTTGCTGAAAATGAACCAAATAAACATATTTGTGTGTGGAAAAAATATATTTTGCTTTCAGTAACTCCCTTGGGCAGAAATAACTATGACTAAATATTTCTGATAGCTGTTGATCATTCATGTGCATTGGCTTGGAGGAAATTTAACTCATTTCTTCTTACAGAACAGCTTGAACTCAGGGATGTTGGTGAACTTTAGTATATGAACTGCTCATATTTTAGTATATACTATACTTTAGTATATGAACTGCTCAGGGTTTTGATTTGGCCTTTCCAAAACGTTAATTTTCTTCTGGTTTAGCTTTCTCATAGGTTCGGTTCATAGATAGGTATCATGACATTTTTTTGGTAGGATTTGCTGGTATAAGTCAAAATTCACCATCTTGTCAATAATAGCAAGTTGGCCTGGTCTAGAGGCGGCAAAGCAGGCCAAAACCACAATGCTACCAGGCTTCACAGATGGCACAAAGTTTTTGCATTAGAATGCAGGGGTGGCTTTTTGCTAAACATGACGTTTTCATTCAAGCAAAAAAAAATGTTTTAAATTTCTCCCTTCACGTTCTTCCAGTAACTTCCTGGCTTTATCCATGTGCTCTCTCACAAACTGCACAGGTGTGGCAAGGTTCTGTTTGGAGGGTATTGGCTTTCCCTTTGCCACTCTGCCAAGCAAACCTTGTTATTTAGTATTCTGGGGATGGTCTTACATTGACATTTGCCAATGCAAAAGAGGCCTTTAGTTCCTTAGATGTTACCCTGGGGTTCTTTGAGGCCATCTGGAGGATTCCATTCCTTGATCTTGGTGAGAAATTGGGTAGCTGACCACTACTTCAGAGGGTAATAATGGTGTTTAATTGCTTCTGTTTGTATATAGTCTACCTGACAATGGGCTGGTAGAGTCTTAAGTCTTTACAAATAATTTTGTAACTGTTTCTGACCTGGTGAATATCAAAACTGCTTTTCAGGAGCCCTCAGAAATCTCTTTTGTTCTAGTCATAAAATCTTTTTACATCCCTGAGTTGTAAAGATCAGGTTGTGATAGTGAATGCATAGAATTCTCTTCTTTAAGTAAGGCAGGATGGCCTACTCTCACACCTGATTATCATCCCATTGATTGAAACACCTGGCTCTTAAATTTCTCCCTCAAATGAACTGTTAATCCTAGAAGTTCACATTGTAGGATTATATGTTGTTTTGCATCATTTCCCTCACGAAATAAATGAACAAGTATAATGTTTTAGATTCATTTGTTTAACTTGAGTTCTTTTTATCTAGTTTTAGGACTTTTGTGGAGAACACATCACTCTTTAGGTCACATTTATGCAGAAATGCTAAAAATCCAAAAGGGTTCACAAGTTTTAAGTGCTACTGTATATTGGTATGTGGTCATTTTTTTGAGTTGGAAGGTAGAAAGTTTCACACAGAGCGAACTGGGCAGTGTCCTGCTTGCTTGGAGACAGCATATAAAATGTGTGTCGGGGTGAGGGGGGAGATGTTGCGGGGTTACAATCGGTAAGAATATGACCCTTGTTTGGATCTTGGGCTTTGTTTTCCAGGTTGGGGGGGGGGTGTAGCATTACCAAGTATTTTTTGTGAAGGGCTTCACTCTGTAAAGCCTATTTTTGCACTTACACAAAATGACAGGAAAATATACTGAGGTGATCAAAGAGGGTCCTGGGGCCTGAAGATTTTCAGGTTGTGGTGACACAGTGGTTAAGAGCTGTGGTGCTGCAGTGGTTAGAATGCAGTACTGCAGGCTACTTCTGCTGATTGCCAACTGCCTGCAATTTGGCAGTTCAAGTCTCACTGGCTCAAGGTTGACTCAGCCTTCCATCCTTCCGAGGTCGGTAACACGAGGATCCAGATTGTTGGGGCAATAGGCTGACTCTGTAAATCACTGTAAATCACTGTGAAGTGGTATATAAGTTTAAGCGCTATTACTATTGCTATTGAAGAAAACCTCTAAAAATTGGACATAATCCTGTATTAAATAAGGTTGAATAGGAATTTATTCAATTGGCAGATCCTACTATATCTAACCCAAATCTCCAAAATTTAACAAACAAGACCAAAGTATTATGTAAATATGGATGCTTTCTCTTCTTCCAAATTCTTCCTTTTACTTTTCTATCGGTAGCATATGCATTGTCATTATGTGAATAAATATTAGTAAATAGAGAACAGAAAAGCATCCAAAATAAAATTTTCTTTTGGTAGAACACAAGCTCTCTTTGCTTGTTCCTTTAGATTTTTGCAAGCTGTTTATTTAATGCAGGATTATGTCCCATTTTTAGAAAATTTAGCTAATGCAAATTTTGAGGCAAATTTGGAAAGTTTAAATACATCTGTAATTTAGCAGCTGCATATATGAGTTGGTTCCTAGGGCTGATAGAGATTCAAGAGTTCATTATTTAAAGAGCCACCTACAAACTAGCCAATTATTGTTGAAGAGACACATCTCCCTGCTGGTTTTATGGAAAAGCTGTTAGAATTAGCTAAAATCATCAGTTAGAACCATACAATGTGGGTATATATTGGTTATAACTATGGTATAAAATACTGTAGTTCACTTTTCAGTTACGAATTGTTGGAAATCTGACTTCATTCTACCCCTCTCAATAAACTTTGCTAAAGAGAATTGTGTAGGAATCATATTTAGTTGAGAACACTTATAAATGGTTAATTATTTGCTGTGGAGTATATTCTATACTAAAAATCTTTTTTTCATCTATAATTCTATGCCTCTCTCACACTTACATTAATTATTCTACAGAGCTATTAACAATCGTCTAGAGAAAATAATGAAGGAATTGGATGAGGAGGTAAATGCATAATTTGCTTTATATTTTGAGTGTACATGAAATACTTGGTTTTCAATTTTTCAATTTTATCTTTTTAATTTGAGACACTGTGAGTGTATTCTGAAAAAAAGTTAATGAATTTGTGGTCTAGAGATGCCTAATAGTGTTCTGAATAAAAAATAAAAATTAAGGTACTGTTACAGAAGATTATGAAAATAAAATAAACTATTTTGCACATAGCCAGCATTTGAACATACCTACATGAACATTTTGAGTGGGATGTTTACTTAGTCTCAAAATTAGTGCAGGATCTGTTTTGAGGGGGAAAATCAGTTCAATTCTTTTGTGGCACATTAATGCATCTTCTTGGCTATAAACACGTACTTAGAAGCCCCCAAAGTCACATAATTTATATTGACTGTTATATCTTAATTTGGCCTTTAATGAAGTGTAGACATAGTACTGTCTTCTGAATGTATACCAGATGACTTTTAACTCTTTTCTTTCAACATAAAAATAAATAAAAAGGTTTAAAAGCCTAAATAACAACCAGGTGAGGCAGTGAGTTACCTGATGCCACAGGAAATGTATCTGGGAAGGGAAGGGCAATCTCCTCTGGAACTTAGGCGGGTCGAATTCAGCCCTGATTATCTCTGTATTTTGTTTACATTTCTACGTTGGCGTGTTTACATTTGAGGCAGTGGCACAGCATCAGTGAAAAAGCATACAATACATGTTCTTCAGTCCCAGCTATCCCCACCCCACCCCCAAAAGATTATTCTTTTTAAAGGCACAAAAGATATATGTTACTTACCTGTTGTTGTTTTTGATAGGAAGTCAAGTAAATGCCAATCTTTTGTGTGATATTTAGCTCCTGGATGCTTGCTTACTAATGAGAACTAGACAAAGGTCCTCTTTGCAATGTACCATGGGGCAGTTCAATGTCTCAGCTGCGTGGCCATACTTAGCTGGCCTTAGCTGGGCTCAGAAGCTAAGCAGGGTTGGCCCTGGCTAGTGCTTGGATGGGATTCTCCATGACAATAGAGTAAAAAAACCCAGCAAAATAAGGTCTTTTCTGCATTCTTGCCATTCTTGTTTCATGGAACTGCCTATAAATAGTCCAGTAGGCAAGATCAGTTTAAAGGAATTATTTTTTATCCTGCCAAATAGCCCTTTTGGTATTAGTGATGTAGCCAATCCTGCAAATCAGGTACACTACATTGATTATTCTCTGTCCTTTATACCTTGGGCACCATCAGTCATTGCGTCAATGCACCTAGGTCCCATTAGAGTAGGATTTTTGTTACTAGTGCTTGAGATAGCTTGTGCAAGTAAACCTCCATCATCTGCGATGTTTTGAAATGCAGTACAAGGTCCATATAACATACTCTGTTATACTGTGGATTGCTTGGTTTCGGCTCAGTACATTTCCTGAGTCTGGCCTTTGTAGTCTGTATATTGTGGATTACATTTTCATATACTGTGCAAACCAGACAAATGTGAGAAAGTTGAGGACTTTCCTGATAATCAGAAATTAGAAATGTCCTTTTCTAGAAATCAGTCCTCTGCATCCTCTAAGAATGAGGCTGGTCGTTCAGAATGAATTATATGAAGCATTATATTAACAGAGTTGTTAAGAGAACTGACAATTACTTAACAATCACTTGCTGAGCAACTGTTCAAATTGACGACACCACTGAACCAGCCCTTGTACTTACAATGGTGCGACACTCCCATTCACTTGATCGCCATTTACGATTTTCATTGCCGGCATTCAACAAGTCAGTGGAGAAACTGGCTGGAGATTGCAAATGGTGACCACATAATGTGCTTAACAACATTGCAGGATTCACTTAATGACAGCAACCAAAAGTGCTGGAACTGCTGTTGCTAAGCCATGCTGTTGCATGATGCTGCGTCTTATCATGTCACTTAGCGACAGAAATTCTGACCCCAACTACTGTTGTTAGGTGAGGACTCCATTGCTTGTGTAGATAGAAATCCATTTTATTTACTTTCATGCTTTCAAACCCTAATGCTCTGACACATGGAACTGTCTGCCTGCTCCGCAGTTTGGAAGCAATTTGGTGCGATCCCATCTGCTGAGCATTGTATTGTATATTTGCTGCAGTCAAATGAGAAATGTTTTTGATTTTTGCATTAAGAAAATTTGTTGGACTCTTACTGTAATTTTAGAAAAATGTCCCCATCATATGTTTCTCTTCCTCCGTGATTATCCTAGACATCTTCAAGGAAACATCTAGAATCTTCTTTCAGACAGCTGGAAAGGGAGAAGGCTCTTCTTCAGCATAAGAATGCTGAATACCAGCGGAAGGCAGAACACGAAGCTGATAGAAAACGCAATCTAGAAAACGATGGTATGTTCACCAGAAACAAAAAAGAAAAACTACATTATTTGTGGCAACAGAGGGAAGAGCATTGAGGAATCCCATTCTGCCTTTGCTGCTTGGAATAAGTTGTGACATACTGTTATGAAACCCATATGGTGGAATTAGTGCTTTGTTTTTCTTTCAGTGAACAGTTTAAAGGATCAACTTGAGGATATGAAAAAGAGGAATCAAAACTCCCAAATATCAAATGAAAAAATTACTCAGCTACAAAGACAGGCAAGTTACTATTCTGTTTTAAATTAGACTCCTAATAGTACTTAAGACTTTTAATTTCAGAATAGCTTCCTAATTAAAAACTAAGTTATGCTTTGCTACAATAAATGGATGGTAGTGTCTGTTAAAGAAAGCTTACTTTTTTTGGTTTGTATGTCATGCTGTGCTGTATTTTTGTGTCTCAATAGCTGGATGAAGCCAATGCTTTGCTGCGCACGGAATCTGATACAGCAGCCAGATTCAGAAAGAACCAAACAGAAAGTACAAAGCAAATCCAGCAGCTAGAAGCTAACAACAGAGACCTGCAGGATAAAAACTGTGCCTTAGAGAATGCGAAGCTCCAACTGGAGAAGGAATTTCTGAATCTGCAGTCAGCTCTAGAATCTGAAAGAAGAGATCGGACTCATGGGTCAGAAATTATCCATGACCTACAGGGTACGAAAACCAGTCTCTTAGAAAGCGATTTTCATATCATAGGGGCAGTTTACTCTGATTATCTATTTTAATATGTAAATATGTAATTTAAACGTGCAATGTATCAACATGTCAACATTCAAAGGAATCAGCTAATTATTCTCACTTCCCTTCTGCCTTCAGAATACATCATCAATGATTTGGTTGTGTAATCAAAGCATGTAAAGGGTTGCACTTTAATTGATATGTAGATAATGCTCTTTTCCTTGTTGAAATCTTTTAAATATTCCTAGGTCGAGTACTTAATTTGGAAGAAGAAGTAAAAAATGGGAAGAATGCATTAGCTAAAATGGAGGCAGAGAAAAGACAATTACAGGACAAACTGACGGATCTGGAAAAGGTAAATTTTTTAAAAAAAGAATTATATTGTTCAGTTGAGCTAATAAAACAAGGTCCTACTCATAGCATTTCAAAGAGAATTCTGCAGCATTCCGGATTTGAAGGGGGAAACATGATTCAGAG
Organism: Mimophis mahfalensis; assembly: GCA_032468015.1. Classification (NCBI taxonomy): domain Eukaryota; kingdom Metazoa; phylum Chordata; class Lepidosauria; order Squamata; genus Mimophis; species Mimophis mahfalensis. The sequence goes on along the minus strand of JANHFR010004797.1, from coordinate 12,865 downwards.
TCAGCAGCTCCTCTAATCAAGCTACACCAGTCTGGAAAAGATGCAGCTTCTGTAAAGAGTTATTGACAGATGCCACATGAATGCCCAGTTTTTGAGTCCTAACCACACAAATTGAACTGGGTGGTGGTTTTCAATGAATATTGGGTTCATAACATCTTTGCTTTGAACTGGGAACAAAACAAAAGCCAAAATGAAATGCAGCGCAAGGAGTGCAAAAAGGAGTAGAATTTGCCAAAAATCTCAAAGCAACAATTTTCTGTCTTGGCATTTTTAAATAAAGTTCAAGAACAGCAACAGGCTTGAAGTGTAAGTCCAAGCACATAATGTATTTATGTCCCAAGACTAGATATCAACCAAGTCTAGATTGTTACAGTCTGAGCATTTACAAAACCTCAATAGCAATAACATCGTATGCTTGTAAAATATACTAAAGCGTGCGCACATATTTGCAGTTTCCAACTGCAAAGTAAAATTAGCACAACACACATGCCAATATGAACTCATAACTGCAATCTACCCATAGAATCTCTCTATTTTTCATAACAATTAAAAAAAACACAGTAACTTAACCAGAATGGTATACATACAGCTATAAACAGTCATGTGGCATTTGGCCAAGTGGTTACCTTCCCTGTCAACATTTTATTTTCACATCAACATGTCCTTATTTTCTAGAGCAGTGGTTCTCAACCTTTCTAATGCCACGACCCTTTAATACAGTTCCTCATGTTGTGGTGACCCCCAGCTATAAAATTATTTTCACATACACCTGTATTTGTATTGAAATATGTGTTTTCCAATGGTCTTAGGCGACCCCTGTGAAACGGTCATTCGACCCCCAAAGGGGTCCCGACCCACAGGTTGAGAACCACTGTTCTAGAGAAACTAAGAGACTTGAAATATCCAAGTTTTATATTGTGGTTTAAATAAAATCTTAAGAATACTTGTGAGAGCAAAACATTTTGCACATCCATGTTAATGAACTGTATCTTGATTGTAAATTTTAAGGAGAAACTCTTTGTTGGAACTAAATTAAGCAGAGATGGGAGGGGGTATGCAGGTTTTACACAACTTTCATTTAACTAGTTTGTGTAACTAGAAAATACCAGCACCAGACAGAATGGTACCCTCATCCTGATCAGTGACTTCTATCATCTCATATTAGGCTTTTCATCATATTTTTAATATCAGCTTCCTTGCATAATAATTGAGGTAGCAGACTGAATACCTAGATCAATGCCTACATTTTTTTCTGTCTACAACCAGCAGTTCCAATAAAGCATTTTACGTAAGGTTCATATTAATTATGAGATATTTTGATTGATACTTAACAGGAGAAGAGCAACATGGAAATAGATATGACTTACAAGCTTAAAGTCATGCAACAAAACTTGGAGCAAGAAGAGGTTGAACATAAGGCAACAAAAGCCCGACTAGCAGACAAAAACAAAATATATAAATCGATTGAAGAAGCTAAGTCTGAAGCTATGAAAGGTATGCATTTAATCTCATGTCTTCATAACTTCATTTAGCATATTTATATTCAGCTTCCTATTCAAAAACATGAATGTGACTCCACAGAGATATGATTCTTTGATTAAGATTATACAATCAATTCGGGAACAGAAGGAAGAGTGAGAAAGACCAACATGAATAAATCAATCCATTTCACTATTATAACTCAGAAGCTAATCTTAATTTAAAACTTTGTTTTGTTTGATTGATCTGTGCGCTTTGAAGTCAGTGTCAACTATTAGCAACCACATAATTTTTCTCCATGATAATCTGTCTCTAATCTAGTTCTTTAAGTCAACTCTAGGTTGACTTGGTTTGTCTTCTTGTCTGTCCGAGGTGTTTTGTGGAGTCTTTTCCAACACCAGAGTTCAAAAACATATTTACCTTTCCAGTCCTGCTTCTTCAGAGCCCAACTTTCACTTACATGGAGTGTCCCAAAGAATACCATTGTTTGCACTATTATAATCTTTATAGGTAGAGAAACATAAGAGCATTCGAATATCTTTTCCAGGGCCTTCATGGCTGCTTTGCCAAGTGCTAATCTGGTGGCATATTTCTTGACGGATGGATCCTTTACGGTTATCATCAGTCCAAAAAGACAAGCTGTCTAGCACTTCAGTATCTTCACTATCGATGCTGGTTCTTTTACCTGCTGTGATTAACTTGCTCTTTTTTATATTTTATTTTAGCCCTATTTTTGCACTATGCTCTTTGACTTTTATTACTAGAACTTGCAGATCCTTTGCATTTCAGCCATGGAGCCAGTTATTGACGTTTCTCTGGTTTTAAAACTGCTCTTGGCTATTTCCAAACCAGCTTCCTTTAATATATATTCAGCGCATAGGTTGAATAAATAAAACAGAGTATACAGTTTTGTCTCATTCATTTTCCGTCCTGGAGCCAATCTGTCTTCCTGTGTTCTCTCTGCACTGTGGCTTCCTGACCTCTATATAGGATTGGCATGAGGATAAGTGTAAGGCTTTGGGATTCCTATTCTAAGCACATTTTATAGCTTGGCATGATCAACACAATAGAAGGCTTTCAAACAGAGCTCCTTTGTTCACACTCTTGCTCTTTCTTGGAGCACTTTTTTCAGAAGTTTCTCTATGCCCTCTTAAAAATGTCCTAGACTATGTTTGCTTAGTTTCAGACATACTGTATGTCTACATCTACATTGGGGATTGGAATGGAGAGATCTAGGCAAAATATGACTCGCCTGACTGGAGCTTCATTTCTACAAATATTAAACCAGTCAGTAGAACTGATTCTTGAATGGTTACACAGAGAATTCTGCTACTAACCATGTCATAAATTGTATAATAGTGCTTTAATTTTTTCCGAAAACCTTAAATCATATAACAAAGATAATATATGAAATATCTTGATCAAATAATGTATATATATTAACTTGTTTGCACAAAAAGATTATGGGTGTGCTTGATCAAAGCATGCTCATTACATGTGTATGTCCTATATATTAAACAGTCAATCATATTTTAAAGCAATATTGAGAATATGTGAAACAGTGAACAAAATGTTTTTAGAAGAAAAAAAGAAAAGCTTACTATGCATTTGCAGGCTGGGAGACCTGCATAAAAGACTAAAATAATTGTTCATTTCAAGTTTTTTGACCAAAATGGACAGTTCACAGACATTTTTATCTGATTCAGTACTATTAATATGCAGATCCTTTCTTAAGTTTTTTAATTTTCCTCTCAAAGATATTCCATCCTTGGTTGTGTGCCTGGATTGGTTGTGTGCCTTAGGTCTCAAATTCTAGAAAAAACGTGTATATATTTTAAACAAATAATTGTTTATTTAAAATTGTTTACTATGTGCAAATAAGAATTTCCAAATAGCAAAAAAGCTGTGTTTTTTTTTCCTTTCACAGAAATGGAAAAAAAACTTTCAGAAGAAAGAACTACAAAGCAAAAAGTAGAAAACTGTTTACTGGAGGTTGAAAAACGGTGTTCTATGTTGGACTGCGACCTGAAACAATCCCAGCAAAAAATAAATGAGCTGCTTAAGCAAAAAGATAAACTAAGTGAAGATGTAAGTATAAATTAAAAAAAAAATCTGTTTTAATGTTTGTTACACTACATCCTCTTACAGCTTTTCCCATCTTTTGTTACATTTATGATAAATAATTCTCTGTTTTTGTTCCACTTCTATAATTTATATTTACTTAAATTTTTATCAAAACCAAGTGAACTAGATTGAGAGAACCAATGAATCCAAAAAATTCTATAGGTAATTTTGAGCACATACAGTTAGTCCTCAACATACAACCACAATTGAGCCCAAAATTTCTGTTGCTAAGAGAGACACTTGTTAAGTGCGTTTCACCCCATTTTACAATCTTTTACCATAGTTGCTAATGAATCACTGTAGATGTGATACGGTTGTTAAGTGAATCTGGCTTCCCCATTGACTTTGCTTGTTAGCAGATTGTAAAATATGAGTCAGTTTACCAAGCGCCTGAATTTTGATAACATGACACAATAGTTGTAAGTGCAAAAAATGGTTATAAGTCTATACTGTTGTAACTTCGAATGGTCACTAAATGAATGGTTGTATGTTGAGGATTACTTTTGCATGGGGTCAGAGAATCAGGCTGGGAAAGGTTAAAAATCAGGGATATGTATTCTAGGGTATAAGCTAAAGATATATTGTATTCCTAAATGGAAATATTTTGGGGTCTTATTCCCCCGTTTTATAAATAATTTGAAATGTGAAATTTTTAAATGAAAAATAAAAGCTCTTTGTACTTCAAGAATATTAATCAAAATATTTGGCTACACATTAAAAATTGCCACCTTCATTCCCTATAGTGCTATAGAATATTAATGTGTAGTTTGGAATACACATTTTCATTTACTTGTTTCAAAATCCTCGAATTCAAGGAAGAATGTTTAATAGTGATTATACTAGCTTCAAACCATGCATGATAGGAGATGAGGTGGCTCCATGGTTAGAATGCAGTACCGCAGGCGACTTCTGCTAATTGCCGGCTGCCTGCAATGTGGCTTTTCGAATCTCACCAGGCTCAAGGTTGACTCAGCCTTCCAACCTTCTGAGGTCGGTAAAATGACGACCCAGATTGTTGGAAGCAATATGCTGACTCTGTAAACTGCTTAGAGAGGGCTATAAAGCACTATGAAGCGGTATATAAGTCTAAGTGCTATTGCTATGACGAAAATGACTTAATCTTGGGTATAAGTCCCACTGGACATTGACAACTAGTTCTAAGTAAATATCTAGAACACTGGGCTGTAAGACTAGTTCTGAAAGGATACAACTATAGACCTCTTGAAGTTTGACTAGAGAATGGGACTGGCTTTCAGTTAGGAATGGAATATCAATTTTGTAATACAATCTTTCATTATGGCTGTAAAGCTTTTGTTTACAGTTTCTGTTTAGAGACAATTTATCCTATTCTGCCGCTGGATCAAAAATCAATAAACTGGGGGGGAGGGGGATCCTTGACTAAAACTACTCTTTATATAGGACCATTAAGTTATATTTCAAAGGAGAAGGATTGTCCAGTTATTTAAAAAAATTGACATGTAATTAAATTACATGAGCATGAAATATGTTATTTTCCATGCGTGTGGTCATAAAAGTCTGTCTTACAAAGTATCAATCTGTTTTACAGGTGGAAAACCTGACACTGAAAATTGAACAAGAAACGCAAAAGCGCTGCCTCATCCAAAATGATTTCAAAACGCAAATCCAGCAGTTGAATGCACTGAAGATGTCAGAGAAGCAGCTAAAACAAGAGAATAACCATCTTATTGAAATTAAACTAAGCCTAGAAAAGCAAAATAATGAGCTACGCAAGTAAGTCCCTTCAGCAATATATGTTCTATTCCATTACAGTTGTTTGTGACTCAAAACTGAGCTGTGGAATGCTAAATTGTGATGTATCATAATATAGGGTTTCAATCATTCTTCAGCAGTGTTGACACTATTATTATTGATTCTTAAATTTATATGCCATCCATCTCCCCTATCAAGCAAATGGGAGGCTTGCAGTTCATAAAAAATTAAATATAAAAGCAATTAAAATGTTAAAAATATGCGACTTTAAAATTATTCAGAAAGTAGGCCCAAGAGATGGCCAGCACAAGGATGAGATCTGCTTACCCCATCAGCCACCTCCAGGGGTGATTGCCCACACAGGGCCCAAAGCCAATCGGCAAAGCTGAGTTTTAACATCCTTCAGGAAGATCCAAAGGCTGAGAGCAGTTCTCACCTCTGAGGGTAGGGGGTTTCACGGCACATAGGGATATTCTACAGATATACTGGGGAAGTTCTTGACTTTTACTTTAGTTCTCAGCCATAATTAAAAAAATAACTGAATGTCAATAGCACATTTTTTCCTGATATTTTCTCTTGCTCCCTCTGGGGCCTAGTTTGCATGTACCTATATCATAAATTGCTACGGAAAAATTACACCTTAAAACCTCATCAACATAGGCAGTTCTGTGGCTGCATATCTGCTTAGGGCAGGGGTCAGCAACCTGTGGATCTGGAGCTGCATGCGGCTCTTTCATCCCTCTGCTGGGGCTCCGTCACCGTTCAGCAACACAATTTTGAGAGGAGCTTCCAGTTAGCGGGGGAAGCACAGCGTGCCAGGAGGAGACTATGGCAAGGGGTGGATTTTGCGGTCAGCTCCACAATTGATAGGGCTTTGGATTAGGACAGGTAGAGGAAAAAGGACGTGGCGGTAGGAGGAGACTATGGTGGGGGAACCGGACTTCTGGTAGGCTCCAGAATGGAACGGGGGCTTCCAGTTAGGACCTTTATGGCTCCCAGTGTTTTGCTTTGGTTTTTTCTGTGGGAAATGGGTCCAAATGACTTTTAAGTGTTTAAGGTTGCTGAACTGTGGCTTAGGGAATAAAGAGAATCTGGGTTTGTTCCCCTATCAGCCCTGTAGACCAGATAAAGTCAGAGTGGAGCATTAGGATAGCGAAGGACATTTCTGGACAAAATCCATCCCTTGAGGTCATTTGCTTCCCCCTGTTAGGAACAGGTGGAAGGTGTATCTCCCTGTCTGTTTGTGCTTGATCCATCCAAGTATAACAAAAGAGGAAAACTGTCTTTTTTTACCCCATATCTTAAAGACCACTTTTCTTCATGTTGCAACAGACAGAAAATCACTTAACTTTGACCCTGTCCAGGAAAAACTAAAGAGTTAACTGTGGAATACTAGAGGAAATATTGTACATAGTCACATAGGGCTATATATATATATTTGGTTAAATATAGAGATTAAGGACCTCACTGCAACTATAGAAATTGTATTACTACACTTTGTTTTGTATTTTTAAAACTTTGTAAATAATAATTATTTTTTTTTAAAAAAAAAGAGTTACTGTGCTCGGTAGACAGATAGAATTTGTTATGTTTCCCTTTTTCTTTCATCCCAATAAGGATTAGGTAGGAGGTGAAGTGGAGAGTCGAGATCTATTCAGCCAAAACAGCAAGAAAAGAACAAGGAACAGTCTGGGGCCAAATATAAATAATCCTCAATTTATGATTGGCCACTTAGCAGTCTATTCAAACTTTGAAGTTATGACAGATCTCCCCAGTGCTAGTTATGTTTTTGGTTTTGACTGTTTCTCTCCCGCAGTCACACGGTTTGACAAGTGGCCTACATTAGACTGTTCACAGTTCCCACAACTGCAGTTTATGATGGGGTGTTTTTTTGCCAGAAAAGCACCCATTGGCTAAAATGGTTTTCCTTAACAATCGCAGTATTTGCTTAGCAGCCATGGCATTTGCTTAACCACTGCCACTTTAGAGGTCATAACATTGAGTGCAGTCATGTGGTGACCTCCTTAACAACCAGGATGATTTATGGTCATAATTTCAGACTCAGTTCTGGTTGTAAAGCAAGGACTACCTTTAGTCAGTCCTGCGTGAAAGGGAAAACCTTCTTTCCAGAGCTAGCTTCTGTTTTTTTTCCCTTGAGGATAATGACGAAGCAACAACATAATAGGCCCTGTCTGCCCTTTCTGCTAAAGGAAACTGTACATTCAGTTAGTCCAAATAAGTCAGAAAATCCAGAACGTGCAAAAAATATGCAAAAGATTAAAGCAGGGGTTTCTTTACTTATTTTGTGTCTTAAAGAATTTGTGCATTTGAGTCAGACAGACCTGCAACCACAATTCCTGACCGATATCGTTTAGCAAGGAATCCAAAAGAACATGACTAATACTCTCTTCCCGTCCGCAAGCATCCAAAAGTCTCATTGCCTTCCTTCAAATTCTAATTCCTCGTTTAATGAGGTGTGACCTGGCGAAACTTTGAAAAAGATTAACTTTTTTTACGTGGCCTTGGCAATCAAGAACTAGGAAGCTAGTAGTCCATTCCAGCAACATTTGTCATAGAAGTAATATTATTTTAAAATTGCACTTATCTTATTCTCTGTCAGAGAGCGTCAAGATGCAGATGGGCAAATGAAAGAAATTCAAGACCAACTTGAAGCAGAACAATATTTTTCGGTATGTAGAATATTAACTTATTCAGTATTATATTTTTAAGTGTGAAGCCTTATGTATCTTTTGGGTTTATCAGACATTTGTAATAAATGGGATTTGTTGACTTATTAGTCACTGTGCATTACATTTTTCTAAAAATTTGACCTAGTAGCATATCACATACTGTTTTTCACAAGTGTATAAAGCACCATTATCAGCAGAGACGTATTGTGGTGCCCCTCAGATTACTTCCAAGGTTCACTTCTTATTCAGTTTGTTTCTTTAACAATAATAAAACCTTGCCTTTTTATCAGCTTGATAAAAATCTTTCCAGATCTTAGTTAGGTCTAACCCTGAATATCTTTTAAAAATCAAAATTAGCTCAGTGGTACAACTTGTTATAATATAATTGATGACATGAAAGATGTAGCAATCCTATTATTACCATCTCAGCCCAAATCAATACACTGAAGAATAAAGGTCTCTTCGGTTGAAGGGCTTTTCCCACTCCAAGTCTAGATCATTAATCATTGCCTCATACTTGTTGTCACATTCCTAATATATTTTATTTTAAATATATGTATAGCCATGCTGCCACATGACCACGGAAAGAGTCTGTGGACAACATTGGCTCCCTCAGCTAAGAAACAGAGATGAGCACCACCTTCTAGAGTTGGAAATGTCTGCATAAGGGAAACCTTTACAATAATAAATATTAATATATGGATTAATTACCTAATTTAAGGTAGAATATTTGATAGCTTTGACTATTTATAATGTTGACAACTGATAATTATCTGGTCATTTTGGGTACTATTGACAAAAACCTTGTTTTACATATATTTTAATCCTGGCAAAAATGTTCTGAAGGTTCCTTACCTTAAATTAAAACAGGCAGTTTTAGTAACACAACTCTTTTTTCCATTTATCTGGTTGCACCAAAGCTATAATATGTATGTTGCTGTTCTCTTGTAAAACATTTCAGACGTTGTATAAAACACAAGTTCGGGAACTTAAAGAAGAATGTGAAGAAAAGGCCAAACTTTGTAAAGAAATACAGCAAAAGATACAAGAGTTGCAAGAAGAGAGGTAAGAAGATGATTAAATTAAATTGATTAATTAATTAAATAAAAATAAATAAATAAATGATAGTTTGAATAATAGTAGCCAGTAAGAAAACTCCCATATAGTATCTTTGGCCAGAACACTAATTTATTATGATACTGATTTTAATTTATACTAATTTATTACAGGGATTCCTTGGCAGCACAACTGGAGATCACATTAACAAAGGCAGACTCCGAACAGTTGGCTCGCTCCATTGCTGAGGAACAGTATTCTGATCTGGAGAAAGAGAAGATCATGAAAGAACTGGAGATCAAAGAAATGATGGCAAGGCATAAACAGGAGCTTGCTGAAAAAGATGCCACGATAGGATCAGTAAGTGACTCACGTGACAGTGAAATGATTCGACAAAACTCGAATTGTAGGCTTGTCAGTCTGTAAAAATTTGTCCCTTGAACATGAAACATTCCTGGGTTGTTGTTTTTTTTTAAAACAACTGCCTGAGAAATTGCAACTGACAACACTATTGAAAACCTCCAGGGACCAAACTTATTTAGGGACTGTCCCATAAATATACTAAGTATAATGGTATGCCCCAGTCGCTAGTGCTTTGGATAGACGTATTATGGCATCAGAAATGTTCCATACCATAAATTTAATTTCTTTGTCCAAGAGTTTGCAGTAGGACCTTTCGTAGATTTCAGTTCTTGT
>JANHFR010004786.1:14530-24721 GCA_032468015.1 Mimophis mahfalensis | reverse complement strand
ATGCCTGCCTGCTAAGCCATGCCCACTAAGCCACACCCACAGAACCGGTTGTTAAAAAATTTGAAACCCACCCCTGATGGCACCATAGGCACTAATAGTGTCCATGACTTTGGCAGGTGGCTCCCTGGAACCTCCCAATCTTAAATAAGAAGGTTTTAAAAAAAGTATATCAGAAAACTGATACCTGCAAGACCTCAAAAGATTTTGGCCAGCTCATTCCCCCAAATTATTGTCTTTTTGGGCACATGTAACTGTTAGAGGTTGATGGATCAAACCATCCTCTGCTAGCAATTTGTTAGAGGTGATTGGATCATTTGGTCATGTATCTGTGATAAAACAGGACGTAAGGCTGCTCCATTCAAAGGTAAAATATTTATTAAAGATAAATAAAACAATAAAGAAATAAAATCTTAACTAGAGAGAGAAAGGCTAGAGGGTTTTTATTCTGAAGGAATAAACTTGTGCTCTGGCCTTATGTTATTGGTGGAGATGGTCAGATGACTCAGCAATCATGGCCAACAATATTCTGACAGTAACATCTCTGGAAATATTTCAATTTCTTTTAATCAAACATCACCTAGAAAAAATGCACATCCTTCTCTAAAAGGAAAAAAAAGCTCATCACACCATGACATAGTTCTAGTTTGGGTGTGTCTCTCAGAGATACCTGCTCTTTTACTTGCCACCTGGTCCTTGAGGGTTATCTAGCCCTGCAGAACCGAAGAATGAATTTGAGAATACTCTTAGATTTGATGAATAGCTAAAGAGAACTTGAAGTTGAACCATTGAAATTATACACTCATGATGTCAACCCTGAAGCAAACCTGGCTGAAGCCATCTTGGAGTCTTCAGGGTTATCACACTATGGGAAGGGGGAAATAGTTAGATGGGGTTTTGTAGCCCGAACAATAACGTTTTCCTGTTCATAACCATGTTCAGAAACAGTTTACCATTAAATGTTACTTGGAAAAACATTACCTGATTTCTTTGCAGGCTTCCAAGGGTTATCACCCTTGCAGGGATCTCATCAGATCAATTAAGATCAGCTTAAGTCACTCAGCACAGATCACCCCTGGACCGTACCATTACCCCTCACCATACCAGCACAGCCACTACTAGCACTTGATAGGGAAAAAACAAACACTAGTAATCTCATTTAAAAAAAACCCTCAGCAATAAAACTGAATAGAAGAGAGATATAGAAATATAGAAAGCTGCCTTTTATGAAGGACAAACAACTGGTCCATCCAATTCAGGACTATTGGCTTACGATAATCCTCCATGATTTCAAATAAGATTTATTTTCTCTGTTATAGTTGTGCAATGGACTGAAATAGGAACTTTTATCTATAACTGGTGTTCTCTATCAGTACCACAATATCATTATGGCCTTTAAAGCAATTTCTCCCTCTTTCTGGTACCCTCCATATGAATTTGGTATTATAACTTCTGGAATTTTTAATCAGTCTAGGAATGGTTGAAAATGTTGAGCATTGTAGCCCCAGGACATCTGTATAATAAAGGCAGCCTTCTCCAAATTTGAGTGCTCTTTAGAAACATGGGCATAGGTTTTTCTTGCCAGCATGAGTAGTCGTCATTTAATAACAATAATTGGGATCAGAATTTCCATAGTTAAACAATGTGGTCATAAAACAGGACAGCAAATGACCACCAAGCAGTCCCTAGTTACTATGGTTAAGAAAGAACCATGTAGTTAAGTGCAGTCTCTGCTGGCTTTTAAATGGCCTCCAAGTGAAAACGGATTTCCTGCTGGCTTCCCCATTGACTCTGTTTATGGAATGCTGGCAGGGAAGATCACAAATCATAATCATGTGACTGGCAGGGTGCTGTGATGGCCAGTACTTCAAGGGCCAGTCATAGTTACCACTTGTTCAGCACCACTGTAAGTTCGAACAGTCATCGGACCGGTGGTCATTAAACAACTGTAACAATTGCTGGGGGATATGCAATTGTAGGGAGTACAAACTGGAGAAGATTGTAGAAAAAGAAGAGGAGAAGAAGAGAATAAAAATATGCACCTTATTAAGTATTTAAGTTAGGCTTTGTTTCAACAGGAGATGGAAACTACAGGGTTCCTATAAACTTCACAGAGAAGGCAAAATTTGAGGAGGGATTGAAAAAGTAATGGCAAATGCAAATGAAATCATTTTATGTAGATGGCCATGACCAGTGCTTCAAATGAGATTTATTTATATTAAGCAGCCTAGTGCTAGCTGAAAAGGGTGGAAATTCAGAGTTGTATTAATGCATGTGGTAGTACATGATAAATTCTGACTTTCTTTTGGAGTGTAGCTTTTTCCACCCACCACAGCGAACATCTTAAGCCATAGACAATCCCATTAGTATTTCTTCACTCATTCAGGACTCAGGAAAAGCTAAGATGTTTTAAACTATCTTGGCATTTTTGCTGTTTGCAGCAGAATGTGTTATTGTTAGATTTTGGGGGAAAGAGCTGCTATAGTAACATAAAATCTCTGAAAAAAGTTTCGGAAACTTATGATAATGAAAAAGCTCTCATATCAAATCAAAGTTGCCAAAGGACAGAGGAAGTTTTGTTAACATAAAACTTTACAGAAAGAAGAAACTTTACAGAACTTTACAGACATAAGCAAAATGCAATCCCCCCCACCCCGCTTACTAAAAGCAAATGGTATTAATCATGGAGCTCATAGTGAATTCTGATAAGGTGGTAAATCTATTGTCTTGTTATTTAAGAGAGGCAAAAATACAGTTTGAGCCTTTGGTTTTTAGAGTTCTTTTTAAAGTAATAGTTGTATGAGACTTCCTTTTTCATTTCATATACATCCCACACTTTATTTGATGGAAGCTGTTATAAAGGTTTTACTTCATAGGAGACTTAAAGTTCTTTTTGTGCTTATAGAAGCAAAATGTCAGAAGAACCACTGTGGTATATATGCACTATTGAGAATTCTGCTAGCCATTTGTTTTACCAATGGGAAATATTGTCCATATTCTCTGTTATTCTCTGTGTACCATCACCAGGTACAAGTAGTCATCGACTTATGACCACAACTGAGCCAAAAATTTCTGTTGCTAAGCAAGGATGGTTAAATGAATTTTGCCCCATTTTACAACCTTTCTTGCCACAGTGGTGTGAATCACTGCAGCTGCTAAGTTAGCAATGTGAATCTGGCTTCCCCATGGATTTTGCTTGTCAGAAGGTGGCCACATGACTCCAGGGTACTTCAACCATCATAAATGCCAGTTGCCAAGTGTCCAAATATTGATCATGTGACCATGGGGATCCTGCAGTAGTTGTAAGTATGAAAAATGGTCATAAATCACTTTTGCAGTGCCATTGTAAGTTCAAAATGTCACTAAATGAATGGTTGTAAGTCAAGGACTGTATTGCCTTTTATGAGAGCATGTTGTCATTTCCCAATTGTGCTTTTTATCTACTTTATTTATAGGTGTCAGCTTGTACTAGGAGAAGAGGCTTGCTGTGGACTCTGTTGAGGAATTTTGGCTGGTGTGGGCCTTTTCTTCTGTGGCCCCCACACTTCGGAAGTGGAGGCCCCCATCCTTTTGGCTGCCTAGAAGGGCCTTAAAACCTGGCTCCATTGGCTGGCCTGGGGCTGTAACCAGGTTGCTCTATGCTGGAGGTGAATGATAGGGTTGAGGGAAGATCCCTCCCCAGTGCCACCCATTTGCTTGCTTTTAAGTTTCTGTTTCATCCTTGTTAAGTTTAATACTTTTCATATTTATCTTTGTATTACCCTGGAGTCACTCAGTAGAGAGCTAGGCAGCATATAAATTTAATAAATAAACTAACCTCATAATCCCTATAACAATTTCAAACTCTCATCACTTGATGAATTACAATATTGACTTACGAGCTCTAACGTGTGATTCGTTGTCATTGTAGATCATCATTGCAGAAAGATCTTCCATTCCTTCTCATACCTGATTAGTCAGCCTGGACTGGTTGTTCTGTAACATCAAAGAATACAGATATTTAACTGGCCAAATGCTAATAACTACAGAGAAAATGCTCTCATCTCCTACCCTCAAAATACACTACTATTCAGTGAAATTGCTTTGTGTGTTTAATTGCCAATCCTTAAGTGTACAGGATTCAGATAAGAAAAACAAAGATTGTATGACCATTTTAAAACCAGGATTGTGTGTAAACTGGGTGGCTCAAGATGGCTCAAACCATCTTCAAAGCATCTGTGGGTGGCAGAAGGCAATAAGAGAATTTTGTCTATGGATTTGTATATATCATCTCCACTTAGCCATCTCTATTTTTTTCCATGATCAAATATGTATAAATGACTTGAAAACTGAAAACAGGTGAAAATTTAAATGGAATACTTAGCATTTTGCTATAAATCAAAAGAGGAAGACATCACATTTAAGAAATATTATGCCTATTGAAATAAAAAATTACTACACATTTATCTTATCGGGCCAATATTTCTTTAGACCTAAAATGGTCAGAGATCATAGGCTTAGACCTAATGATCTCTAAACATTTCCTTATACTTATAACGTGGTCAAACTTGTTGAATTAGAATTGGGATAGCCAAATCTAAACCACGACATTTCTGCATGATGAAACTAACATCTGTTCTACTGTTACATTTTCTCCTTGCCTCAAACCAACTTAGCCACACTTGCCTTTTAGAACAAATGAGAATTAAAATAGTTCAGTGTCAATCCTGATTTCCAGAACTATTTTATCATATTCAGTATTATTATTATTATTATTATTATTATTATTATTATTATTATTATTATTATTATTATTATTATTATTATTATTATTATTTGATAGATATTGTTGTCCCCTTCTTGGGTTCTTTTTCTGCTACACCAGTTTCTGCAGATTAGGTTTATTGTGTCTCTGTCCAATCTGATTTAAGAGCCATTGCAGGTACTTGGGGAAACCCATTTTTGAACATGTGACTCGGAGGTCTTCCCTATTGCTCAGTTGAATTGCTGTCAACCCATCTCCAGTCAGCAGAACATATCATCATGAATTGCTGATTCCTCCACCTAGTGCAGGGCTATCAAACTTGCATTGTCACGGCGTCATCACATGATGTATTGTGACTTTTTCCTACTTTGCTAAACTGGGTATGGGGGTGGCCAGCACATGATGCATCTGGCTTGTGGGCTGTGAGTTTGACACCCCTGACCTAGTGGGTCTTTTGGCATCCTATCCGCAGAGCTTGGAGGAAAGACCAGTTCTTCACTGTGTTCCTGAAGGTCAACGGGGTTTGGGGCCATGTGCATCACTTGGGGAAGGCTGTTCTATATGGTAATTGCCATACAAGAGAAGTCTACTTCCAAGGTCCCCAGGACAGACTGCTTCACTTCATCAACAAATGCAGTCAATGATGTCCCCTGGACTGAAACCTGACTGTAATCGGTTCAGATAATCTGATTCTTTCAGAATCCTTTGAAGATAAATAAAACATATTTAATTATGTGAATCAGTATTATACCTGCTCAATGTGGACGCTCCTAAAAAGCTGAGCTCATGTTGTGCTAAAATGTTCCTTTGTTGAATAAGCAATAATGGTCTGATTCATGTAACTCAGGTCTGACAACCATTTGGTAGCCAATGGCCACATGGAACATTGGGAGAATTGAGAGCCACAAAGTAGGCACAACCTTGTCTGGATAAGGCAGGATTTGGGATGAAATTGATGGCATTTTGCCTTAAACTGTGTTATCCCTATTTTAGAATTTGTATTAATAGTTGTCACATGTTTCCTTTTTCAAGATAACAGAAAACCATGCTGTTAATTTTAGGAGTCATAATAATGAGGAAGAAGATCTGAGAAACATGAAAAAGGTGACCCGAGAGCTGTGGATTGTACTATTTCTTTTCAACTACATGTGCACATTGTAAGTCTTAAAAGTACTTGTAGGACTTGAGGATTTTCTCTTTAAGAGCAAAGGTGGGCAAAACGATTGTTATATTTCTGGTTTGCCTTTCTTCCAGATGCTTAGGGCAGTGCACATAGCACTATCTATTTCATACTTTTTTCTTCCATACAGTTACTAGTCTCTGTTATGCAAACCCATCCCATTTGATTATCTTATCATTCAATATACTGTGTAAACTCAGAAAGTGGGTTAGTTCAATAACCTTGCTGAAGTTAATCACTGAATTAACCCACACATCAGAGTTTATGCAATATGTTGAATGGTAAGGTAACCAAATGGGATGAATTTTTACGACTAAGTCACAGCATTTAGGTAAACCACTGTAAACAAACTTAGTATGCTATGAGAATTCAGTCCCTAGATCATTAAATGAACTGATTATGAATGAATTGAACTGATGAGGAATGAATTGTTCCTGTTTGAATTGATGCTGCACACTGAGATACACAAGCCATTTCTTGGGCCTCTTATGGGAAGGATTAATTCAGTGATTCAATGGTGACTCAAGGGTCTTTTTCTGAAACTTGCTATCTATTGTGAAATGTTAAATATTTTTGGGTTCTGACATCTTGTTATAGGGATATTGTATGCAGATATTGTATCAACTGGTTGATCATTAATCAACCAAACCAAGTTTGGAAACAGGGGCAAAGTCTCTGCCATAGTTTATTGACTTTAGTGAAAGTAGCACAGTCACACACAAATGTGATTGGGATGTGTAGATTGTCACTAAGTCCTCGTAAAATCTACCCTGGACAGTAGGGATGGAGGAAATGGTTACTGGACAGTGAAAGAAGATTCTTCTTGATTGCTCTTCAACAAGAGACCAACGGAAGCTCATCAGAGAGTAAGGCAAAATATACCTACAATTAGCTGGCCCACCAAAACAGTGGACAAAGACGTTATGAATGATTGTTCACAGTTTTGATGGTAGTTTGCCAGCCTGAAACCTTCCATTTTCTTTGATTGATGTTGGGGGTGGATAAAAGGGGGAGAATATATCTTCCTCTACCTTGTTTTGTTTAAGTCAATCTTCCATCTTGGCTGAAAAGTGAAGCCCTCAAAAGAAATAGCTGTTGCTAATGACTTTTTATATCGGAACACATTTCAAGTCACCAGAGTGGGCTGCCAAGGGTATGAGAAGAATCTGAAATACTTCACTAAACTGTGAAGCAGAGATTTCTAAGCTAGTCACTGGTCTGAAAAGGAAACCTTAGGTAACTGTGGCTTCCAATTACCTTCAGGTAAGAATTGCCTTTGTAGAAGTATGATGGCCTCAGTGCACTGTGATGATAGGAATACCAAAAAAGAATAATTTCATTGTCACAATTTCGTTCTCCCTAACAGAATTCAAAATAAGAGCTACACATTAAAAAACAGAGGACAACAATGTTCCAGGAGGCCAGAGTGTGTGGCATAAAGATGGAGAACACCAACAAGATTTTTTCCCCCAGTCTTTGTTTGTTTACAGCAAACCAGTGGGGGAAAAAATGGTGAGGAGGGACTTGAATGATCAACTTCCAAAATGACTGAATGGTTCAAAAGAAGGCTATCAGCCTGCTGCATGAATCAGCTTTACTCAATGAATCTAAGCTTCTTCATTAAACTGCTGGTCCTCTTCCTATTATATAAACACGGTAAGAGATTTGCTTCTGAGTTATTTTGGGGGGGGTTGGGCTTTAGTTCTAAATTAGGATCTTTCTCTACTGCTGAGTTAAACTGTTCTCCATCCAAACTTCACTCAGCAAAAACCCATATTAACTTAACATTTGTTGTTCTCATTGACAGTCCTATGGAGACTCTGTTGCCTCTGTTCCTGGACAACCTTTATTTGAATCAAGCAAAACACCCACAAAAAATGAGGAGGGCTGGATTTTTTTCTTTGTTTTTTGGGGGGTGGGGGTGGGATACAGCTTGAAGCTACAGTTTTCATGCAGTTTTGTCTCAAAATAGAGATTGTGCCATCAATTTTCTGCTGTAATAGTCAAAGGAAGTTCTTTACAAACAAGTCTAAAGGAACTTTACAAATAAGCCTTGCTTTTGGTTTTGTCTGAAGCATTTGGATTTATGAGTGCCTTGCCTTGTTTTTTTACAAGAGCCTCCTTCCATTTCTGATCTTCTGGAAAATTTGTTATAAAAATGCTATAAAATATCATTTTCCGAAAGAGCGCTATTCTGATACGCTAATGGTCTAGAGAAGTCCTTATATTTCTGTCCTTGTGTGGAGGTCTTCTTAGTTGGATGGCTGTACTTATAACTTTTCAGCCAGTTTGGCTATAGTGATTGGAGATTTATGAGAGTTGGAGTCATTACGTCTGAAGAGAACCAACTTGGAGAAGGCCTCTCATATGTAGAAATGCTTTTCTCGGACATGAACAACCAGACCCACACATGTAGAGGTCAAACTAGCTACTTTATTGTTCTATATATATTTTACAGGCATCTTCGCACACTGGTAATTTTGCCTGGGAAAAACTAGGCTGAAAGGCACTGGGTAGGGGATGTGTCAGACCTTGCCCTCTTGTGTTTATGTAATGACTGTATGCTCATTCCTTGTTTGATTTGTCCTCCTGACTGGGATGTTCTCCAATAGCTTTCTTGCTAAAAAAAAAAAAGGGGGGGGGGAGGAATATCCTGTGGTCTCCAGCAGAGATATCCAGGGGTGGATGTGGGGAAGCACAGAAAAGTTCCAGAAAAATAGACCACAATGAAGAGTGGACATAGAGTGAATTTCTTCTTTCTGACTTGGTGAATTTATGCAGAGGCATTCTCTGTTGCATTCAGAGCCCATGTTATCTAGACCTTTATTATTTTTTTTAATTCTGTTGGCTGCCCAATTCCAATAGACATTTTAAAAGATTTGGAAAATTTGGAGCCAGATGACCAGGTTTTGCTTATGAAATTGCTGAGTGACAAGTCAGGCATTATGGGGGAGTTTCTTGCAGTTTTGCAAAGGATGTTGAAGGATGAATATACGGTCTTATTTCTAATGTTTTTTTTTTTAATTTCCCTTGATGCAGTTGACTCCCAATGCAAGATTTCACGCTGTAATTCTGAATTTATAGATGCCACAGCAAACATGCGTAACTTTAGAAGGAACACTGCCTACTGCAATGCCTTGAGCGCCTACTCCAGCTGCACCCGAAGGACAGCCCGCACTTGTCGTGGGGACTTGGCATACCACACAGCTGTTTATGTCATTGAAGACCTCATAATTCAGAACAATTGTTCCAAGGAACAGCCGACAGCAGTGCCCAGACCTCCAGCACTGGCACCCAACAAACATGATTTCCCGTCCACAGACACCTGTGACTATGAGAAGAGTTTTATCCACAAACATGGCCAGCCCCCCACATACCAGTATTGTGCTGTCTTTGGGGATCCTCATGTCCGGACTGTCAGTGATGAGTTCTACACTTGCCAAGTTGAAGGCTCCTGGCCACTTCTGGACAACAATAATTTGTTTGTGCAAGCCACTAGTTATCCTATCATTAAAGGATCAAAAGTCACTGGAATCGGCAAGGTAGAATTACACACTTTCATACTGGGGTTGGGCAACCAACAGGGTAAGTGTATCCCCCAGCATCCCATTTGAGAATTCCCAACAACCTGTGGAAAATGCTGGCAAAATAGTTGATTTTGCTGGTGTGATTTGATTTTTTCTTTTTAATTTTGGAGGATGGTAAAGGTGAAAGTGTAGCAACTGGATTATATAACATGCTGTCAAAATCAAACCAACTACAGTATGGTTTAATTCCATACAGGTAATCCTTGACTTATAACAGTTGATTTAGTGACTGTTCGAACTTACAATGGCACTGAAAAAAGTAACTTATGACCATTTTTCACACTTACAACCATTGCAGCATCCCCATGATCACATGATCAAAATTCAGAGGCTTGGCAGCTGATCCATATTTATGACAGTGGTAGTGTTCTCAAGTCATGTGATAAACTTTCATGATTTTCTGACAAGCAAAATTAATAGGGAAGGCTGATTCACTTAACAACCATTAGTAACTTAACAACTGTGGTAAGTCACTTAAGAAAGGTTGTAAAATGGGGCAAAGTTCAATTAACAACTCCTTGTTTAGCAATTGAAATTTTGGCTCAATTGTGAAAGTAGGTCAATTTCATTTCGTAGGGATCTGCAAACTGTGGCTCTGGAGCCACATGCGGCTCTTTTGGCCCTCTGCTGTGGTTCCCTGTTGGCTGATCCCACCACTGACTGGCCCCTGCCCTCCCCTGCCC
>JANHFR010004784.1:0-11424 GCA_032468015.1 Mimophis mahfalensis | reverse complement strand
GGCCGCGGGGTGACTGAGGCCGGTGAGGAAGCCGAGGAGGCCGCGGTAGGTTGAAGCCGCCGCGCCGCTGAATCTCGTCCGACTTGTTTTCTCCCTTCGCTTTCAGAGCCTCTTAGAGTCGAGCGGCGGGTCCTTTCCTTCCGCTCTATTTGCTGTCAGGTCTCTTGTCGCTCCAGTAGAAAAGGCCGGCGCTCCTTTACGAGAGAGAAGTCGACGCTTTGGTAAACAACCGGGGAGGCGGAGGGTGTTGGCGCGCTCGTTTGCCTCATCTTCCTCTTTCGGTGTTTCCTCTTGACCAGGCAGGAAAAGGAGGCGGCTCTTCTATGCATCTAGGACTGCCGGGCTCGATCGATGAGAGGCTGTTCTCTCTTAATGTAGATTAAGAGCTCTTTTTTTTGCCTCTTTCTTTGCCAGTTTGATTGTTTAATAGGTGTTGGGGGAGGTGTAAGCACTTTTATTGTTCAGTTTAAAGTATTGACTACTGTAAAGAAAAAAACAGATCTATTTTGTGAAATTTCTTTTAAGTGCAAAGTCTCGTTATTTCCTACAGAAAGGAGCAGCTCTAGTTTAAAATATTGATGTCTTTTGGTGCGTTTTCAGAGTATTTTGGACTATATTGATATAATGTTAGTTAAGTACATTATCGAATTATGTCTCTTTCACATTTTAAAATTGTAACACAAAAATGCCTAACAAGTTCATTGTGAAAGGGAAATAATCTGTATCTTGTCCAAAGTTTTTGTTAGTGATAAAAACAGCTTACAGGAAGATAAGCTAGGGTTAAGTACTTTTACTATTTACTGTCAAATTTTAAAGAAGCTTGAAATTTTAGTTCAGAAGTCAATGTCAAATTTATTTAAGATTTCAGTTTAATAAATTGATACTGTTTCATTACACAAGACAGTGTGGAGTTTGTGGTATAAGTTTTAAAAGAATATTCACAAACCATGGAGCTTTGAAAGTACAGTACTGGTAATCCTCGATTTGCCACCACAATTGAGCCCAACATTTTTATTGGTAAGTGAAATAGTTGTTAAGTGATTTTGCCCCATTTACAGCCTTTCTTTCCATAGTTAAGTGAATCACAACATGGTCATTAAATGAATGTAGCTTCACTGACTTTGCTTCTCAGGTCACAAAATGTCCCTTGGACACTGAACCATCATAAATATGAGTCAGTTGCCAAGCATCTAAATATTGATCATGTGACTATGGGGATGCTGCAGTTGTCTTAAGTGTGAAAATAAGTCACTTTTTTCAGTGCCATTGTACCTTTGAATGGTTTCTAAATGAACTGTTGTAAATCGAGGACTACCTGTACTATCGCTTCCATTTGACTACCAATGACTACAGGGATCAGTGCAGTGTTGTATATAAGTGTACCTCTTCCTTTTTCTATTTGATAGTTTTGTTTTGAGTGCTCAATCAAGTTTACTATTCCATGAAGAACTGCAGTTCAAATCCTGCTGAAATTTCTCATCACAAATTTACAATTACTTTATAAAAAGGACAATGGGAAGTGTGCAGCCCCACCCTTGTATTGGGCTCATCATGTGTTAATTTATGGTCCATTAATTTTATCTTACAAGAGTTTTGTGAATTCTGTATTAAGTACTTACTTCGTATAGAGTGCATTATATGAGCTGAGGCTTTATCAGTTCAGGTTTTCATTTCAATACATGTATTCCGATGCTTTGTAAATTTAGAGTAGATTGTTAATCTGGTCATTTTATTACAGTTAAAATGCTGCTGTAGTATATACTATTCTCTTTATTGTTTATAAAACTAAAACTACTGGGAAATAGAAATTATATGCTAGGAAACAGGTGCTAGACAGTCAACAGTGTGATTGGCACAGGCCATATTATGACTGCAGGTTCTGTATTTAAATTGCCTGAGACAAATTGTTTTAGTGCATAGCAGCTGCAGTGCAGTAAAAAGCCTTTAGAGAGAAGGAAAAAAAGAGATAAAGTTCAAACAAGAACTCTATTAAATATTTGAGAAAGTTTAGTGTCCCATATGCAGTACTTCAGTCTGAAGGATGAGATTATGAAATTACTATTAGACTTATTAGTATATAAATAGGTACATGCTCATAAAATTTTCATTGTAGCATCTTCTGAGTAATACGGTAATTGGCTGATCTTGAATAGTGTGTTTAATGGTTACTTGAAAACACATCATAAATACTTTAAAGAAGTACCTGCCATTTCTACATTGGCGCATAATGTTTAGGGTTAGGGTTACACATTTCCTGTTGTTTCTTCTGCCTACATCATATGTTATTACTATAGTCGTGTATATCTTAAGGCTCTATTCTATCTTCCTTCTTTTCTTCCTTCTTGCCTTTCTTTCTCAGACTATAAGGCGCTGCTTGGGAAACACATTTTTTAAAATGGAAGAACTAGAAGATTCATCCAAGAGAATTCTTTTAGAGCCATACAACTACCTGCTTCAGCTCCCTGGTAATATATTATTGTTTGAATTGTAGTGATGTTTTAAAGTAATATATAAATTGGAATAGCCATAGCAAACTCTTGGCTTTGTGAGCTATGCATTTTTCCTTTATTCTCCAAATCAGCTTTCACTTTGTTCCTATTGGTACCTGATCATCATTTTGTACTCTTCTGTTTTCAATTTATTTAGCCTTGTTCTGCAATGATATGTCTCTTAACATATAAACCAGGATTTATTTTAATAATGATTTGAGCAAATCAATCTGTCTTTCAGATGAGCAAAATGATAATGGTTGAATCATTAATTTTTTTCAGTCAAATATAAAGTTGCTGCGTTAAGTGATAGTAACAAACATGTAATAAAAGTTGTTTTAAAAAAATCCAGTTTCTTTTTGCAAATCACCTATATATGGTAAGCAAAAATTAAACTGCTTTGTGCATTGTATGAACCTAGCCTAATACAAAATGTTTTTAATTTAAAAAGTTGTATAAACTGTGCAAGTATTTTGTTAATAAAGTGTGACTTAGTGGAATGTGCAAATCTACCCATTGTGTTCTGCATAAACATATATTAAAGTCAAGATTATGGATTAAATTCTAATCTCAATTATTTAAAATATTGTGGGATGCATGCTAATCTTTTACTTAAAATCAGTGACATCACTATGTGTGTATTTGGAGAGAAGGTGATTCAAAAAGTTTTTAAGGCTGGAATTTTAATTTTTAATTTACATTTTGTCTATTGTGTAGCAAAATAAGAGGAAATTTCATGTTTAGGACAGAACTCATGTTGTATGAATATAATTTAAAGCTTTAATATAGTTATTAGCTAATAGCTTGGTACACACATCACCATGCAAAGCCATAATATAGTTGCATTTATTATTAAATATAAATATAGACTTTTAACTTTATTTTTTGTGTGATGGTCTGCCAAACAAAAGGAATGCATGAAGGGAGCAGTCAGGGATTGAAATTGTTCTTTTGATGCTTGCCCTTTTTTACCAGGACAAGCCCCTTGGATGTGAAAAAAGAAAAATAAAGCAAATTTTTTTTTAACTCAGGGGTTAACCACTTTGCTTTTAAGATCTTAATCTTTTTAGTCAGCAAGATTTAAGAATGATATTTAACTGTTTAAAATCTGTCTCCTATTTTAATTGTAGCTTTACCGATTCCTATCTGAAGTGGGATTTTTCTCTCCTTTTTGTAGCATCCTGGAAAGCTAGAATTCTTGAAAGCTTATTTTCTAACTTTTCAGTTTGTCCTAACAAAAATTATTCTTTATGAAAGTTGAGGTTAAACCTGATATGGGGGGCGTGGGGGGGCGTTTCCCTTGTCCTTCTTTCTGGAAAATTCCAGATATTAAAGTTCGGTACCATGCATATTTCCTTTAAAAAAAGTCTTCCTACTGTAAGCTTTTTAGTGAAGCCTAGATACAGGATCCAATTTCAGTTTTCTGGTAGCAGTGATTTGGAGTTAATAGGAAATAGTGTATCAATATTGTGCTGATGAAATATGCTAATTACAATTCTTTGGCTAGTATTAAGAATTGCAGCTGCCTTGTGTAAAGTTCTGCTGAGTGAACAAAGGCCAGTGGTGATGATTCACAATATAATAAGGTGTGGTCTATAAATAAACTGGTAGTTCATCTGCCTAAGCCTTTATTCCAAAAATGTCAAACATTCCATATGGCATCATCAGTTCTAATTGTCTAAAATTGTGTTAAAATTAACGGTCACAGAATGTTTACAGAGGGTGTTATACAATAGTATAAATTATAAAAAATTATAATGGTTTGAAGTGTGAAATAATTCCAAAATATTCAAGTTTTGTGCTCAAGCTTTAACTGAAAACTCTTCCTATTCATTTAATAAGTTTCCTAGAGCTTATTACAAATAGATTATGTAGAATGAAAATGTATACTATTATCTATGTACTTTTTCAAATCATAGGTAAACAGGTCAGAACTAAACTTTCCCAAGCCTTTAATCACTGGTTGAATGTTCCAGAAGACAAACTACAGGTGAGTTGTATAAGTTAAATTGATTTGACAGTTAATAGTTTTAAACATGGCAAAGGGAAACACAATTACTTTTTTCTTGTTTTGTTTGTATCTAAACTAAAGTTACTGCAGTAGTCTAGCATGTTAACCTCTTTGGTGGCAAGATATTGTGCTCTGTGCAACTGCTTTAGATTGTGATATACTGCACCAAAATGCTGTTAGCAAGGAAAAGAACAGTTTGGGCTTTCCAAACATTTTTATTTTGTGCTCTTAATGTAATACCTAAATGAGTTAGGACTACCTTGATAAATGTTGGGTATATTTGTTCATCAGGGCCAAATATTTCTTGAAACAAATCCCCTACTTTACACTCTAATTTGTACTATGCAATGAGGAAGGCAGTTTTCCCATACATATCACAGCCTATTTGTCCCTCAAATGTCCTGATATATGGGCATGAGCAAACTGCTTATTTTTTGTCACATCAAATATATTTTTGCTGCTTCTATAAGCAATATGATGAAAGAGGGTTGATGAAGAACACAATAACTTTGTTATGATGCCAAGCCAAAGCATTCATTTCTTGATTGCTGTTTTCAAACCTTTTAAATACTTTTAATCACAAGACTTAACATTATGTGTGTGTTGTAATATCATAAACATTAATTCTGTAGTCAGGTGTATTATATTTGATGTTTGTATATACAGTATGTCAGGTTTTCATTTGTGAATTATTGTGCATATAGAGGTCGTCCGTCACTAATTATATTGTGTAAGTTCATTCATACTTAAAAAGCCACTCCATACAAACAAATATATAGAAATACAGCCAATAGGGTGCATGGTCCCAGTGGGAATGACACAGTCAGTAAGATGGGATTAAAAGCCTAATTAGCAGAACTGACATATTGCAAGAAATGAAACTAGAAATAATCAGAGAATCTAAATATAGAATAATAATAGCAATATAAAACAGAGTTTGCTTGTCTTTTTTATTAGATCATAATTGAAGTTACAGAAATGTTGCACAATGCAAGTTTGCTTATAGATGACATAGAAGACAATTCAAAGCTACGACGTGGTTTTCCAGTGGCCCACAGCATTTATGGAATACCATCTGTAATAAACTGTGCAAACTTTGTATATTTTCTTGGCCTACAAAAGGTTTTAACACTTGATCATCCAGATGCTGTAAAAGTATTCACCCGTCAATTACTTGAACTCCATAAGGGCCAAGGCCTGGATATTTACTGGAGAGATACATATACCTGTCCTACAGAAGAAGAATATAAAGCCATGGTTCTGCAAAAGACAGGTGGCCTTTTTGGACTAGCTGTGGGCCTTATGCAGTTATTTTCCAGTTATAAAAATGATCTGAAACCACTCCTTAACACTCTTGGGCTCTTCTTTCAAATTAGGGATGATTATGCAAATTTACACTCCAAAGAATATAGTGAAAACAAAAGCTTTTGTGAAGACCTAACTGAAGGAAAGTTCTCATTCCCAACTATTCATGCAATATGGTCCAGGCCAGAGAGCACACAGGTTCAAAATATCCTGCGACAGAGAACTGAAAATGTGGATATAAAAAAATACTGTGTACATTACCTTGAGAATGTGGGATCCTTTGAATATACCCGGAAAACACTAGAAGAACTTGAGTCTGAAGCTTATAAACAAATTGGATTGCTTGGGGGCAACCCTGAACTTACAGCATTAATTAAATATTTAAGCAAAATGTTCAGGGACAATGAAAACTAACAGTTATCAATTGAATGTTTCTGGAAATGATTTTTAAAGGATCAAGAAAAGTTAGATTTATTTTACAGTATCTAATTGCTCTTATGAATTGTGTTGAAACAGATCACAAGGGGTGTAACTGGAGATTCATGCATATAGTATATTACTTTGAAATTTCAATTTTCAGTTGCTTATACAAAATCATGTGACAAAAATCAATTAAAATACCTTCAAAATCTCTCAATAATTTTGATTTGTAATCCCATTTAATTATGGCTTAACTCTGGTTGTATGACATATCAAAAACTAGTACATTATGACCTAATTTTTTTAAGATGAGAGAATATCATCAAAAGAGGAATAAAGGATGGTAATACCCCAAAACCATAATGCTACGTTTAAGGCTTTTGACAAGAGTTCCTACTGCTAAAGCAAAGTACAGGTAGTCCTTATTTATCAATCACTCGTTCAGCAACCATTCAAAGTTATGGTGGTGCTGAAAAAGGAGTATTGCACCCTGTCTTCAAAGCAGTAGCTGTCACAGCATCCCCAGTCGTGTGATCATGACTTGGGTGCTTGGCAACATGCATTTATGATGTTTGCAGAATCCCTCGATCATATGATCAACATCGTGACTTTCACAGCCAGCTTCTAACAAGCCAAAAAATGAGGGGGGGGGAGGGAATCAGGGAGTTGCTGGTCATGGTCATTTTATTTATTTATTTAATTAATTGTTTGATCAAATTTATATGCTGCCCTACTCCCGCAGGACTCAGGGTGGCTTACAACGTTTTAAAAACAGAGTACAAATATTAAAAGTAAATTAAACCAATTTCAGTTAAAGATTGACTAACAATTTAACAAACCAATTAAAACCAAATTTAAAATTCATTCATTTGATATTAACTTATTGAATTCATTTAATGACTGCAGCTGAGAGTAATGTCATAAGTTGGCACAATCACATGACATTTCATTTTACAACTATGTTTTTGAGTGATGAAGCTGCTCTTCCAGTTTCCGGCACTCTCACACAAACACCAGCTAGCCAGCACATCAGCATGCCGGAACCTGGAAGAGCAATGGGCAATGTCTGGTATACATGGAGAGATGGCTCTGCGTGCCACTTCTGGCATGCATGGCAGAGGTTCGCCATCACGGCCTTATCGTATAAATAACATAGGCAGGCAATATGTATTAAAATACATAATTCCATTAACTGAAGGACTATGCCAATATTTTACTACCGTCTTTGATCTTAATTTTTGTGGGTTTATCAATATAACACTACATTTATGCCACCTCTATTTGGAATCCCATTTCCTCACTTCAGATAATACTTTTAGCTAGGTTTGGATTTTGCTCACTCTTGATACTACTAATTGGCTGATAATGTCACGCATATGTAAAAAATATACTTGATGCAAATGTTTAAACAACATATTTAAAAATAGAAAAGCTAATATAAAGCCATCTATTTATACAATTTAGCAAAAAATGGTTAAATTGTAGCTACTTCTGTAGAATACAACCACTTTTTATCATTAACACGGCTGGTGATATAATTACAGATTCATTCCAAAATTCAGAGCAGAAACAGTATCACTCTTACCTTCTCTCTCTCTATAAAAACCTGTGTATGTGTTCCAGCATAACTCTGGAATGGCTCGACCAATTTCAACACAGATGACTTACCCTCTGGAAACCAATGCTGTAGGGGTAAGACACTCCTAACACCCCTTGGGGAGTTTCTGTGTCTTAAAAAGTGCTGACGGCTTCACAGTACTCCACAAGGGGGCGATGCTGTATGAAAGAGCAGTGTGAGGCCCATAGAGCTACTACATCTATAGCTAGGCCCAACTACAGGATTTTCCTGTCTAATAGAACATGCCAATAAGTACCCGGGCAAAGCCGGGTCATCTGCTAGTAATTCTTTAAAATAGATGCATTTCTCCCAATTCATGCTTTTACTTTATGATCCTGAGAAAAGATGTAGCCACAGACAGAAGATGTATGTTCACACCCAAAAGACCTTGTAGAAATTCAAAGCATTGCAGAGCCTTCATCATTAGCATCTATTTCAGGCTGAAAAATCAAATAATTTTATACCTCTCTCCTGCTCTCATCCTTAGGTAGAAATGTTGATGTTGGCAACTTAGAACTATCCTTCCTCTTCAATAACATTGCAGAACTACAGTAGTTTAATCATTTATTACCAAATATTATTTACCAAAAAGACTGGGAAAAATCTCAAACAAAAACATCCAGCTGGAAAAAATACCCATTGTCCTTACCATTCTGTGACATTCCTAAATATACCAAGGTCAAATAGCTGAACATCCGTCACTGTAATCCTAAAATTCAAATGGTTCTGTCCCTAAAGATAGTTCCTACATTTAATGGAGTGTTGCTCCTTTTCAGCTGATCAGTCTTCTTAACTCAATTCCAGAAATACAGCTGGCCAATATTCCTGAGAGAGACAAAGACAAGCTCCAGAGTGACTGTTTCTTGAAATTCCAGCCTACTATACTGTGGAAAGAAGAAACTGTGTTTCATGAGCTAATGAACTCATGAATACGTGTGTTATTTCCATAAATAGATGTCCCCCTTTTTCAATTAACAGAAAAAGTAAGAAACACTTCAAGTGCAAAATTATTACAGTAAGCCAGCTGAGATCTGCAGTAGGGCAGGTATCAAGTTTTGTTTGTCCCCTTTATTGAGTTTGGTGGTTTGCCAGTACCTAACTTAAAACAATTCCTTATTGAATGCCTCCCAAATTTGCTCTGAAGGCTTATGGCTTTATGTATCATTACTAATTCTAGATTTTTTAAAAGAAAGATCTCTAAACATTTTATTAAGCAGTAAACACATTAAATATAATAATCTGTGCAGCATGTTATTGGTACGCATGCAGAGTATTTAAATGTAAGCCGTAACATTTTTTGGAAGTGAGCTTGAGAGCATGATGATTTTACAAGTTGTACATTCTCAAAGTATTTTGATGAGTAAAATAAAGCATACTTTGCGAATCATAAACTGCTAACTATATTAACATCTGTGTTTTAGTTGTTAAGATTACAGCTTTCAAGTGTTCAATATTTATCAGCTTTTAAAAGTTTTTATATTTAGAATATCTGTTCCAGGATAATAAAATCTAGAAAAGCCCTTTTCTGTTAATTAGCTCATACTGATTTTGTTAGCCAAATGAACACTTTTCTGGCCAGATATGCAAAAACTTGTTTTGTGGACCAAGAATGTCCCCATATGGTACCTTATTATTTAAAACTTCTATTAGTTGTTTTTTTCACCAAATTGCATAGTGTTCTGGTCTTGATAATTATTTTATCATCTTGAAATTGAAATCATGTTGAAATTAGATCCCAAAGTCTTAGCAAACTGCTACTGTACAGTAGTCTAGCTTTTGACTTACAACCACCATTAAGCCCAAAATTTCTGCAATTGTTAAGTTAGTAACATGGTTACTAAGTGAATCTGGCTTCCCCATTGACTTTGCTTGTCAGAAGGCAGCAAAATATGGATTACATGACCCCCAAGACACCGCATAATGTGAATTAGTTGCCAAGCATCTGAATTTTAATCACTTGATCACAGAGGGGCTGCAATGGTGGTAAGTGTGAAAAACAATCATAAATCACTTTTCCAGTGCTATTGTAACTTCAAATGGTCACTAAATGAATGGTTGTAAATCAAGGACTACCCAAAGTATATTCCAGAGGCAAAGAGTATACCCAAAGTGGTTCTGACTGAAGAAAAATGAATTATTGGGCTCCCAATCACTTGCATAATTATTATGCAGCCATCCTAGGGATCTGTCAGAAATACTGCAAAAATTTGAAGTTAGCGCCGAAATGTTCCGTACGTACAGAATATTCATTTCCGTACAGGAGAAACCTAATAATATACCGTAGTCCTATCAAGAAAATAAAAGTCCTAAAGGAATCATATTAGCTGTAGCACCGGAAAGGGGTTTTCTGCTCAATTCCCCGTCCCCTTCTTTCCATCCCCGCTCTTTCCCGCAAAGTGGCCCCTCTTGGCTCTCCCCGCCCCAGGCTCGCTGCCCTCCCGCTCCCCGGGCTGACTCCGCGGTCCGAGTTCCAGCAACAGACGCAGCTCCGGCTCCAGCCGAGCTGGTCGGGAAGCCGGAGAAGCGGCGATGGGGAGCGCCTCCCTCCGAAGCCGGCCCAGGGACTCGCCGCGCTCTCCTCCAGACTCGCAGGTCCCGCTTCCCGGGAAGCCGAAGCGACGAGCGCAGACGCCGCCGCCTCAACCAGCAGAAAAACAACAATCCCAAAAGCGCGTCGCTCGCTCGCTCGCTCGCTTTTCCTCCGATCCCCCCGCCGAAGGGCTTCGGCCTTCCCCGGGGAGCTGGGCGAAACGGCCGGGGGCCCGCAGCCTCTTCCCCGGGGCAACGTTACCTTTTGTTCCACGGCTGTCGTCCGCTCGCTGGTCCCCCCAAACCTGCCGGGGAGGGGGGGAGCGAGGAGGACGGAGCCTCCCCTCGACGCCGGGCCCAATCCCCCGGCCCCCGCTCCCGCCTCCGTTCCTCCAGCGATCGCCGGCCTGGCTCTGGGGCAGGGAGGGCTCGCCAAGAGGAGGCTTCTCCCTCCCGTCCGAACCCCGGTGGCGACGGCGACAGCAGCGGCTCAGCTCCAAGCTGTTCCGTCCCCTCCCCCGATCCGAGGCTTGATTGACGCATCGACGCCCGCCTTCTCCCCGCCTTGCCTGCTTCGCATTGGCGCGCCCCACCAGCGGCCCGCCTACTCGCCATCGCCATTAGCCGCTGCCTCAGAAACGCTGATGTAATTCCCACTCCAGTTCTATGGAAACAGAGACTCGGCTTCGTAGCGCCTTCTGGGTAGCATGGTTTTGTCCCGCCCATTTGCCGCAGTCTATGAGGGAATTTTTCTTCGCCGCTACTACAGCTCCCGAGATGCCTCGCGAGGGCGAAGAGGAGAATGAGAAAATGGAGGGGAGAGAGAGAAGGAGACGATGAGGGCTTCTCGAAACGGGAGGAGGGGAGGAGCCCGCGCCTGCGCCAACAGGCCCCGGTGGCGCATTTTCCCTCCATCGGGCGGAGGAGAGGTCTAGGCGGGAGGGGTGGAGTTTGCGCTCCTCGCTACTAGAGGCGGGCCGCGGGGTGACTGAGGCCGGTGAGGAAGCCGAGGAGGCCGCGGTAGGTTGAAGCCGCCGCGCCGCTGAATCTCG
>JANHFR010004782.1:305909-323881 GCA_032468015.1 Mimophis mahfalensis | reverse complement strand
CTGTACACCGCCCTGAGTCCTTCGGGAGAAGGGCGGTATATAAATTTAATAAATAAACAAACAAACAAACAAACAAACAAACATTAATCTGGAGGGTCCCATCATATAAAGATAGAGGCTTTCTCCAGATTGGGATTTCAGTAGGGAAATTGCCTCATCATCACCTGGAAATATATTTAATTTTTCCCTGTGCTTCCTGGCACAAGGTCGATCAAGGAGCATCAATTATAAGTAAGAAGGATCCAAAAAGTGTTCCAGGCTCAGCGAAACATCCCTCTCTGACTGCTGTGTGTCCCTTCTGCCCCATAGTCACCCTTTCTTTCCTTGTCAGAGTCCCAGACCTCCAACCTGACCCCCAAGGTTTCATCTCATTGGCCTCTCTAATCCAGCATCTGGTTCTCCTTGGGCCCAGGGGCGTCCAATTGAGGGCATTGTGCCATTCCGCCAGGGGCAGGCTTTGACCTATTTGTCATCCTTAATCTTATCTTGGTAGCCATTCCCATGTTTCATGGAAACAGTTGTGTGGTTTGAGCGCCTGTGTGGGATGATCCCATGCGGCTTCTCAGGGAGTGAGCAAGCTTGAGCCAAGGGGGTTCATAACCCCTCAGAGGGATCCAGTCCCAAGTAGGACCCGTCACTCGAGGGAGTGTTGGCACCAGGGCAGAGGCTGGCAATGGGGACGCTCCCTTGGAAGGTTTTGGGGCCAGGGGAGCTGACCTGCCTCTGAGCTTTCCTGACGAGCAAAACGCCCTGAGCGGCCCCTGGCTACGAGCCCTTTAGGGGCAGGGAAACGGAAGGTGCCCAGGGCGCCCCGCAACTTGGGCAGAGGAGATGCTGCCCTTCTCCTGAAGCCACTCGGGACCCTGCCGCAGGTAGGACAGCAGCCCAGAATCCTCCTCCCGCCCCGAGGCCTTTCCCACCAGCGTGGCCGGGAGTGGCGTAGGTGGGCACTGCACTCCAGGCGGATGCTGGGGGTGTGTGTGCCATATGGAACAGAGTGTGGGTCCTTTGCCTTTTGCATCTGGAGGCATCCGGATCCTGAGGCTGGGCCTGCCACTCTGCCCAGAGCCGGGTCTCCTGCAGGTGGCTTGTATGCCAGTCTCCCTCCCCAGCAGGCTGTCACTGGGCAGCTTGGAAATAAATCTCTCCTGGTGTGGAAGGAGGAATATAAATATCCCCCAGTGATGTGATCTTTCCAGCTGCTATTAATAGGCCCCCAGAGGCTTAGCCAGCCCACGTGACGACTTAATACTTAAAGAGACAGGGCATCACAAAGAAGCCCCCCCTCCACCCTGGCTGGAGCACCGGCTAGCCAGAGACAGTTGCCGGTCAAGAGATGGGCTAAGGCCCCTCCCCACCTTGCGAGGTACTCCAAGGTAGGGCTGGAGGGGATCCAGGGCCATCCACAGGCTTTGAGAGAGGCCCCTTCCCAATGCCCTGTGGAGCCTTCCCCCTCCCTTGGTGTGGCAGAGAGCAGGGTGGGGTCTTCTCCCTCCCCTGTCCTGAAACTCCCCCATTCAGCTGTCCCTTTCGAGTCCTGCTGCCTTTTGTCCCAGAATGCTACAAGGCCCATTAGCCGCTTTTCTGCACATTGTCAGTGGTTACAGTACAATATAGGTGTTGAACTTCATACAGAACTGGGTAGGCTTCTCCGGTATATCATATTTGTGTGA
The DNA here is from genome assembly GCA_032468015.1 of Mimophis mahfalensis. Lineage (NCBI taxonomy): Eukaryota > Metazoa > Chordata > Lepidosauria > Squamata > Mimophis > Mimophis mahfalensis. Next base: position 322,208 of record JANHFR010004782.1, on the reverse strand, counting down.
ATTTGTATGGTGACATGGACTTAATTCCAGTTCCTTTCCAGTGATTCCCGAGGTGGAATTTGCATGTTTTTTAGCAACTAGACAATAGGGGGTGTTTTCATTAAATTGAAACCAATAATTCCTCATTAGTCCCAAACAGGAATACCTATTTATGGGGGGGAGGGGGCTTTCTGCATCTTTTGCTTTTGAGTGCCCACTCCAGCAGTTCATGAAGTGGCTTCTGAAGATCCCAAGGCTTCTTTGTTGCCTTAATCATGCAAAACGATTTTGGACTGTAAGCAGATTTGATCATCTTAGTGCTCAGCCCAAATTCCACTTATGCAGATATTGGTTCCAGCACTTATCCTTAGAACTTTCATGTTTGTCTGCTGGAAGAATGGTTGGTTGTTTCCCTTCTGCATTTTCTCTTATCCCAACTCATAATGAAGTTACTGTTTATCCCAGGACAGCTGAAACGCTTTTTTAAAAAGCCTTAACAGACTTGCCTCTGTCCAAAAATACGTTGAACATTGAAAAATTAATAAGACTTACTTCTGCAGAAGCCATGCTGATTCTTCAGTATGTCTGAATATCTTTAATCCTGCCTCCAACCACCCATAGTTTCCCCTGTAATTGGAGGAATCTGCAATGCCTTGGCCAGTTTTACAACACAGTTATCTTTAGATGAGAACATCTGGATATGGCAACTGTTGGAGTGGATCCCTTACAGGGTTCGGCCAATGGAGTGTCCTTCCGGTCTAAACAAGAACTCCTCTTGAGGCCTTTGTCTCTCGTGCAGTACTGTGCACCCCTTTCCTTAACTTAGCCAGAAAGGGGTGCCAAATTGCAAGCTCCCAGGGGCAGCAGGGGAGATTCTTGGGCCCCACGGTTGAGGGCTTGTGGGGAGTGAGGATTGCAAAGTTTACCGGAGGTCTCGAGGACACCCTGGCACAAGGGGGGTGTCCTAAAGAGGTGTGACATCTGCCGTGGCCTTTGCTCCTCTGATAATTGTTTTTGTCTTATGCCCCTCTTCTTTCCCTCCCACCACCCAGGAGGCATTTTGACCAGAAGTGCCAGTGGCGGTGGAGCCAGAGACGTGACGCTTCCTCCAGTGTTGCTGCCAGAAAGTCAGCTAGTCAAATGCACCCTGACAGTAAACTGGCCAACCATGGAAAGACAGGTAACGGCAGTGCCCACTCCCAGCCCCATCCTGTAAGCCCCCCTCCCATTGGCTACCTGGGTGCTCAAGGTGTGGGTGGGGCAGGGAGCCAGGGCAGCAAAGTTGGCCAGCCCACCGCAGGCCCTCTGGCCCTGAAAGCCAGCCAGGCTCCTGTTTCTGTCTTTGGGGCCTTGAAGGGCAAAGTCAGGCGGGAACGCAGTGTCTCTGTGGATTCAGGAGAGCGGCGGGAAGCAAGTGCCACCCCACTGGACAAGGAATTGAAAGGTGAGGGAGCAGGGCCGGCAGGAGGCACAGTGATGGCCCTGCTTGCTCCAGGGGCCGGGCAGGGTGGGTTGACACCCCCCCAGCTGTGCCCCCTTTGGACGGGCTCAGTGCAGACTTTTGCTTGGTAGGCGAGACGGTCCCTCGGAGCAAGAGGCGCTGCGTTCTGGAGAGGAAGCAGCCCTACAGCGGGGACGAGTGGTGCTCTGGGCCGGAGAGCGAGGATGACGACAAGTCCCTGGGCAGCAACCACAGTGAGTGCCCACGTGCTTGGGCCTGACACCAGCCCCTCCCTTTGGCCCAGCCGTCTTCCAAGGAGCCAGTGGCCAAACCTCTGCGGGCCCTTCAAGGGAGATGCAGCCATGCCTTGGCCAAGCGTGGCCCCTGGAAGTGCCTCCTTCTGCTTCTCTCTGCCCTCCTTGGTGCTGGCTTGTCAGCTGGTGCTTTCCAAGGAAACCAGCAGGACGAGGAAGTATCCATCATTGCTGGGGGGAAGCTCAGGGCCACTGGGGCCAGGAGCTAGCAGGCCTTTCCAGGGAGGGGAGCGTGACTCTGGAAGGTAGGGGGGAAAGGTCAGCCCTCCCAAGCTGGGAGAGGTGACTTGTTAGGTGCCTGCGCATTTGTGGGTGACGAGGGGAGTTTCTCTGGCCTGCCACCTGCTAGGCACTTCAGGCAGCAAGCTTCATGGGGTGCTACCCCCCCCCCGGCCCCCTCTGGGGGCGACTTCTCTTGTGCTGCCCCTGCATGCGTGCATCAAGCCGAGCTCTCTCAACTCTTCCCCAGCCAATCTGGTGCCGCAACAGCTGCTGAACTGCACCGTTTGTTCAGCCTGCCATGGTTGTCCCTCGCAGATTGCCACGTAGCTGAGCCGGCCATGAGCGCAGGGACGCAGCTGGGCCCAGGATCCAACCCTTTGCTAGCCCTGAGTGAGAGCAACACTCCTGGCGCCCCTCACAGTGCGGCCCCTGGCCTGCGGTCAGATGCCGGAGGAAAGCAGGGCCTGCAGCTGGTCTATGTCTTCACCACACACCTAGCCAACACGTAAGCCATGGCACTTCTGCCCCTGAGCAGAGCTCAGGCCAGCTTTCTGTGGGTGTGGGGAGCTCTCTCCATCTCCTTCGCCCTCAACCCACGCCAGGGGGAGGTTTTCCCGCAGGGAGGCTAGGCTTCCCCACAGCTGGGTCCCAGGCAAAGGGGGGCTGCCCTGATGGCTCTTTGGGTGTCTGCAGGGCTGCGGAGGCTGTCCTTCAGGGCCAGGCAGACTCCATCCTTGGCTACCATCAGCAACATGTACCCCGGGCAAAGTTGGACCAGGTAAGGCCAGAGCTGGGGAGAGGCAGCCAGTTGGGCTGCTGGGAAGGCCAGACCGGCTGTCCTGAGTGGGAGACCTGTGGCTGGGGCAGGGTGGGGTTGGCAGCCACAGGTTCCCACTCCCTGCCATCCCCTTCTTTCTCCTTTTGCAGTCGGCCCCTCTCCCGAAGATGCCAGGTGCCGCTGAACCCCTGCCGCTTCACTTGTCTCCTGCCAACACCCCTCAGGGACTACCGGCCCTGCCCCCAAGCAGCCAGGCCCAGGGACAGCAGCCGGGAGGGGCCTCCCTGGGACTCGGCCAAGGACCGCTGTCTTCCAGCAATGCTCTCCCGCCAGACGGGGCCCCCGAGGAAGCTTGCCAGGACCTGACGCCCAACTCAGTGGGAAATGGAAGCAACAGCAGCAGCTCTGTGGCCCCCAGCAACACCCACCCCAGCACTCCCACCACGCTTAGCTCCCTGCAGACCAGCACTGCAGAGGGCTTGTTGGGGGAGGGGGCCAGCACGGGGCCCCCTGCAGCAGGCAATGGGCCTTGCAACCCCCTCAACACTGAAGGCCTCTCCAAGGAGCAGCTGGAGCACCGGGAGCGGTCTTTACAGACCCTGCGGGACATCGAGCGCCTGCTTTTGCGTGGCAGTGAGGCCGAGCCCTTCCTCAAGGGCGGGCCTGGCCCTGGGGAAGGGGCCATCCTGCCCCACCAGGCTACAGCCCCACCGCCTCCTCAGGCTCCCCTCTCCGGGACAGGCGTGAAGAAGTACGAGGAGCCGCTGCAGTCCATGATTTCGCAGACGCAAAGCCTGGGGGCCCCCGGCCTGGAGCAGGAGGGGCCGCTGCCCCCAGGGGTGGACCTGGGCCAGCCAATGAACGTGGTGCTACAGCGCCTTAGCCAGGACAGCCTGACCCCTGAGCAGGTGGCCTGGCGCAAGCTACAGGAGGAGTACTACGAGGAGAAGCGCCGCAAGGAGGAGCAAGCCGGCTTGCATAGTGGGCGGCCACTACAGGAAGTCATGCTGGCCCAGCCCCTTGGAGGCGTCATGCTTCGAGGGCCCCCGCCACCCTACCACAGCCGGCCCGGGGAGCAGTGGCTGCTGCGGGGGGCACCCCTGGACATTCAGGAGCAGCTGCGGCCCACCTTCCCCGGCCCCCGCAGCTTCCCGGGCGGCCATGTCCAGAGGGCCTTTGCCACTATGTCGAACCTGCCCCTGGAGTCCCTTGGCCCAGTTGGCGGTGGGCCCCGCCCTGTGCAGCCCGGCCTACCGTGGGGCGAAGACCTGCCTCTCAGGGGCCCGGGACACTTCGGACCTGGGGGCCTCTCATACCCCCCAGGGCAGGGTGAGGCCGAGCGCTTCCTTCCATCCCGGGCACGTGAGGACCTGCTGCGTCACCCCTTGCTGGAGAAGCGGCCGGGGTCTCTAGGGCTGGAAATGGAGCGCGTCTTGCCAACCCACCGGCAGATGGAGCCTGGCATGTTTGCTGGGGAAGGCCTGGGCCTGGAGTTTGGGGGGGGGAGAGCCCTGATGAGCCCCCCGCCCCCACTGCAAGAGGTGGAGCCGAGTGCCCTGGCCGCCCCCACCAACCTAAACATGAACGTGAACATGAACATGAACCTGAGTGTGCAGATGACGCCCCAGCAGCAGCAGCAGCAGCAGCAAATGCTGCTGGCCCAGAAGGCCCGGGGCCCAGAGCTGATGCCCCCGGAGGAAATGGGCCGAGGGCGTGCCCCAAACGGCACCGGCGCCATGATGGGGGCCCCCCCGAAGATGCTGATGGGCTCACCCTTCCCAGGCCAGGGACAGCAGCAGAGCTTCTCGACTGGGCAGGGGCTGTACCCGCCTGTGCCACAAGAGCTGGGCGGCACGCCTGATATGTTTGGTCCAGAGCAGGGCAGCATGGCTGGCACCCCACGGCTCAGCCACGTTCCCCTGCCACCCAGCACCAGCGCCTCAGCCACAAACATGCATGCGGCCCCCATCCGGGGCCTGGGCCGCCGCCCCTCGGACCTGGCCCTCAACATGGGGCAGATGAACTCGCCCAGTGTGGGCCGCCTCAAGTCTCCCACCCTCAGCCAAGCACATTCCCCCCTGGGCACGTCCCCTTCAGCCAACCTCAAGTCGCCACAGACCCCTTCTGCCCTGGTCAGCCTGCCCACTGCCAGCAGTGGCCCCCTCAAGTCCCCCCAGGTGCTGGGTTCCGTGCTCAATGTCCGCTCCCCAACTAGCTCGCCCAGCCATCTCAAATCGCCCTCCATGGCCGTTTCTTCCCCAGGATGGGCACCCTCCCCCAAGGCCAGCCTCACCAGCCCAGGCAAGCCAGCCCTCGGAATGGGCAATTCTGCCCCCTTGGGCCACCTTGAGCAAGGTAAGGGCAGAGGTGCCGAGCAGTTCTGGGAAGGGAGAATTTCTGGAGACTTCCTGGTTTTCAGGGAGTCCCTTCCGTTGGCTTTCTCTGAAGGAAGAGGAGGGGGTCTTTTGACGGACAGGGCTGTGAACATGGCTCCCCATTCCATTCCTCTTGTCAAGCCACCTTGCAGGAGGCATCTGGTGGCAGATCGGCCTCTGAGCTGCCTGTACTTGCAAGAGGCTCTCGAGGCCCACGCCTGGCCTCCAAGAAAGGCCAGTTCGGCTCAGTCGTTCTGGGTGTGACGAAGGCACTAAAGAGACCGCCAGGCCCTGTCGATGCAGTGCCCCATTTCCACTGAAACCAGGCCTGTTCTCCTGAGCAGCACTCTCGGCCAAGGGTCACCCTTGCTTCCAGGTGGCTCCTGAGAGGCAGGCCCCATAGCGAAATGTAGACAGGGACGAAACTGCCAGCCTTTTCTCTTGCTTGCCGTTGAACGAAGTGCAGCCAAGGCTCTGTTCTGGGTCAGCCTCTCGCGTAAGGCTGCCTGTTGTTGCTGTTTGCAACCAGACTGTGTCATAGGTCTGAAGAGCACAGGCATTCCTGTGCTCATTTTGGGGTGGGGGAGATGTAACCCTATTTTCCTTTTAGCTCTGAAATGCCCAAAGCAGCCTGCTCCTCCCCTAAACTAATCCAGCAGATCCAGTTGTGAGATTATGCCCCAGCTTGCAGGTCCGAGGGGTCCCTGTGCCCTCAGCCAGCCTTGGCCTCAACTGGAATATCTGTGGGGATCACTCCCTGTCCTGGGGGCAGGGTGGGGTTAGATGGGAGAGAACCAGCGCATACCCTGAAGGATCCTAGGGACCACCACCCCATAGGGTGGCTGTTTAGACACACACACCCCAACACACAGGGCATCTTCTCAACACCAGCTTGGGGAGCTGGAGGGAAAGAGCAGCTGCCCTCCTGGCCAGGCCAGTGGGATTCCCAGATGCCTTTGGCCAGCACAACTTATGCAATGTCAGCTCTTCCCCCGGCTTGGCCTGAAGGTGCCTCTGTGTCTCTCTTGCAGGTGCCGTGCCCTCTGGGTCTCGGGGCAGCTCCTCTGCCCCGCCTGGCAACACCTCTGGCCCCCTGAACCCCAACCTGCCTTTTCCTTCCTCTCCAGATCCACCCCCATCCCAGAACCCTTTGTCCCTCATGATGTCCCAGATGTCCAAATACGCCATGCCCAGCTCCACGCCACTCTACCACAACGCCATCAAGACCATCGCCACCTCAGATGATGAACTGCTCCCGGACCGGCCGCTGCTGCCGCCTGGAGCTATGGCTGGTAAGGGGGGGGAAGGAGGAGGGCCACAGTGCCAGGAGAATGGTCTTTCTCCCCTTGCTGCCCCATTCCCGAGGTCTCAGGGAGCCGCTCAGCTCCAGACAGGCCCAGCCGTAGGAGCAAACTGGCCAGCCCTGAAGCAGGGGCTCCAGCCAGAGCCCCTCTTGCCTCCCGGGGGGGTGGGGGTGGGGGTTGTTGCAGTGTCCCTTTCTTCTTGGGGCAGACTGCTGTGGGGAAGTGGGCAAGGGGAGCAGGACTCTCCTTCCTCCCCAAGGCCCACAGCAACAAGGCTGGCGGGAGATGGGGGTGGGGGCATAGATAGCAGTGAGCCTGAGTTTCAGAGGCCAGGCTGTTTCCAGACGGTTGGGCCTCTGCCTACCACCAGAATCTGGAGGGAGGGAACCTTGGAGAAGGAATGCAGAACTGTTCAGAGAAAGGCAGGGAGGGAATGCCAGATAAGCCAGCCTTGCCTCTTGGGGGGCTGGGGGGGGGGGAGGCTGCCAGGGGCCGCCTCTGGGCCCCATAACAATGGCATCGAGTTGGGGGTTGCTTGCGACCCATTCTGCTCCAGGACTTAGCACCTTTTCCCCTTGCAGGCATGGGCGGAAACCAGCCCAATCCAATGCATGTGAACTCTGTGGGGCCGGCCCCCGTGCCGAGCCCTATGGGCCTGAACCTCGCTGGACAGCAGCTGCTCTCCCAGGAAGTGGCAGCCCCCCCGATGTCTTCACCCAGCCCCCTGGGGACCGGCCTCCCCATGCACAGCGGTGCTCCTGTGCAGAACCCAATGATGCCCCCTGGGCCCCCAGACTCCCTGGGCCAGTCCTGCGGCCCTTCTGGCCAGCTGGTGTTTGCACCACGTCTGCAGCAGCCCCCGGCCAATGGGGGCAGCATGCCAATGGCCCCAGGAGGGGCGGCTGGACCTGGGTTGCAGCAACCGCCTGCCCCACAGCAACAGCACTACCCCCCTGGCTTGGGAGTCCCTCCAGAGGAACTGCCCCCCCAGCAGGTGCCCTCTCAGCAGCGCCTGGCCGGACGGCTGCCAGAACCGTACCCATCCGTGCTTCCCGGGGTGGCCTCCGTACTGAGCGATCCAGAGCTGAGTGATGTGATCCGGCCTACCCCAACGGGCATTCCCGAGTTCGACCTCTCCCGCATCATCCCTTCGGAGAAGCCCAGCAGCACACTGCAGTACTTCCCCAAGGGGGAGGGCCAGGGGATCAAGACCCTCCCCCACTCCAACCTGCACCTGGCAAACTTGCAGAACATGATGGCAGAACAAGGCCCGGCCCGGCCCGGCCCACAAGCGATGCCGCGCGGAATGGCCCTGTGCCACCCTGGACAGATGCCCATGCTGGGCAGGACAGGCCTGCCCCCCCAGCAGGGCCTGGTGGGCAACAGCCTGCCCCAGGGGCTGGTCTTGCCCCAGCAGAGCCTCCTGGCTCAGCAGAACTTCCTGCTCATGCAGGCCAAGCAGCGCAGCATTTCTGTCTCTGGAGAGATGTACGGGCAGCCGGCGGGGCACCTGCTCTCCCCCCAGGGCTCGCTTATGGGCCCCCCGTCCCAGCAGAACCTCATGGTCTCCATGCGCCAGCGCAGCGTCTCCCTGGACGGCCAGATGAGTTATGGCCCTGGAGCCGGCGGCATGGCCAACCTGCCCTTCTAAGGAACGTTCTGCCTTCTCTGCTTTGCTTCTGAAAGGAGAAATTGGGAGGTGTCAACAGGCCCAGGGAAGCAACCGCCTTCTTGGGTGGGAGTAGGCAGAGGAAAAGGTGGAAGCCCAGTTACCCTGGCGCAGATGGAAGTCCCACCCAGCAGCTGCCTGCAACAGAGCAGAGTTGGTGCTCAAGCTGCCCCAGGGCTGGACACTCCAGGCTGGTGCTGGGACAGGGCCTGAGGGGGTGTTTGCACCCCCACTCCCACTTAGCTATCCTTGCAAGATGTTGGCCCTGAAGAAACGCCACAGGAGTGGATCGGCACTTTCCCCCGTGCTATGATGGATCGTGGGCCAGCAGAGGAAATGAGGGGGACTTCCCAGACTGCTGGACACTGCCCCTTCAGCGGCCTTCCCGGTTTGCTTGTTTTCCCACAGGGAGTCAGTCTGGGCGAGCCCACCCCCGCTCTCCCCTTTGCTTCCGTGCCACCTCACGCTTTCTGCCCAGCCCCTTGCTGGATGGCTCCTTGGCCCAATTCCGCTTCCAGGCTTGTAGAATAATACCCATGGGGAGGAGGAGGTTTGGGAATCAAAGGTCAAAAAAGTCTCCCAGCAAAAGAAAGGTTGCTTTCATTGGCAGCAGTTGCCCACGATGAGCAAAGAGAAGTGAAAAGCAAGCGGACGCCCTCTAGCAATGCCAGAGGCTCAGAGACGGCCGCGAGAGGGCAGGCCCCGTAGCCTCACCTGGGGAAGGGCTCACCTGCCCCCTCAGTGCATGGAGCAAGTCAGGGAGGCCTTTCCTCTCTGCCTGCCCAGGGTTTGAGGAGTGTCCTGGGCTTTGGCCAGCCCGGGCTCAGGGTGGGGGGCTGAGTTTCGCAGGCCCCTCCAGCAGGTGCATCTGGCACAGCCCAACTGGGGCGCCTCTGCACTTTTAAACTTGGCTTCTGCCCGAGACCTTTGGCAGTGAAGCTCAGAAGGGGAGGGTTGAGGGGGTCGCTGGGGCGATGGGACAACAGAATTAGTACCCCGAGAAGCCAGGGGGGAAAGGCTGGTTTCCCAGGATCTCTTCTTGGGCCATTTATCCCAGCAAAGGCCTGGCTAGGGGTTTCTCCACGACAGTGCCCCCCCCCCGCCGCCGCCACCGCCCCAGGCCGCAGAAGGTGCTTCCAGTGAGTCCCTACCACCATGTTCATTCCCGCTCGGAGCATTCATGGGGTCCCGCCCCCCCCAGCTCTGCCTTGTGCTGTGAATGTGGTCCTGTCTCGTGTCCCCCGCCTCCCTGTTTCCCTCCCCAGCTTGAGTCACCTCTGCTGAGCATCCCCCCCCCCCACCGCTTCCTCTGCCATCAGTCAGGATGAGGCCAAGGGAGGAGGTGCCATCAGGGTGACCCAGAGCCCCTGCAGCTGACCGGGGGGGGGGCAGTGGATGCTCCATGCCATCTGCCAGCCATGCATTTTGTACCAGTCTATAAATAAAAATATATATATAAATATAAATATAAATATATAAATACAATATGTGAAGACATCTTACCGGTTTTTATTTTGAAATGATTTCTAGGCTTGTTTTGGGGTATCTGTGCTGCCTGTAACGTATTGATTGACCTGTTTTATAGGTGCCTTTTTATTAAAAAAAAAAAATCAAAACTTCTGCCAGGAGCTTTCTGTGGTGACTTTATCTCTACTGATGCAGGGACTGGCACTGGCCATCTGGGCAGAAGCCTCACCATCCCTGATAGGAGACGGGCCACCCATCATGACTGTCGGGCGGGGGGATCTTCCCCAGGTTGCCCAAGGCAACCCATCCTCTCCTTCCCAGCTCTTTTAAGGAGTTCTGTACATTGAAATGTTTTCTTGAGTGCTGTGTCAGTGGAGGGTTGTTTCATTAGTTAATGTTTTCAGTGTTAAAAAGTTCGCCATGGAGAATATTTGTAACTCGGGGTTGAAATGAGGGGCCTGTGGGGCTATCTGAGCTGGGTTCTTTCCTTGGAGACGTTTCAGATGGCCCTAAAAAGCCAGTGGGCACACCTGATGCCCCCAGGCCATCCCCCTCATAACCCGAGGTTGGAGGTTGGGGGTAGTTCTGTACCAGCTGCAGGCTGAGCAAAACCAGCCGTTTCCTCCACTGGGCTTCTGCTTGCCAGAAGGAAGAGGCCGCCTCCTCAGGGGTGAAGCTGCGCGGCACCTGTGCTGGATCCCCTCTGCTGCCTTCTGGCTGGGGGCTATTGGTGGGAAGGCGATCCCCTCCTGCCCCGTGACACAATAATGCCAGGCCCAGAGCAGCCATTCTTGGTCCCGTTGTGCAGAGCGAGTCCCACGTGGGGATGGGGTGGGAAGGCCTGGAGGCTGGTCAGATCGAGCAAGGCAGCCGGCTCATCTGCAAGGGGCCTGTGCTGGCTGTTGGCCCAACCCTGGAAGGTGGACCAGAGACTGACGCGCCTTTGGTTGCTAAGAGGCCAGGAAGCAGACCCAACAGCCCCTCCCCCAGCACACCTTTCCCAAAGGGGCGGGGCTGGCCGGAGATCCCAGTCTGCCATCTGGGCATGGCCTCCAAGGCTGCCTCGGAGTTCACGGCAACCCTGGACCTGACTCAGGTCCAGCACACACTGGAGGTCCCCACTGGCCCCTATGTTGCTGTCAGGACAATGGTGGCTTCGTTTGGATGCTACTCTTGCCACCTCCTTCCCCCCAGCTATGCTGCTTGCTTAGCCCCATTTCTTGGGCCAACAGTAGAACGGCGCAAGGCTCGCAATGTCTTTATTTCAAGCAAGGGAAAGCTCAAGGAAGTTTTACTATCTATTTCACACAGGAAATATTTACAGCAAAAATACAAAATTACTGGGAATTTTGTTAAACAAGCCTGGGGACTTTAGAGGCTGGTGAAAATTACCGTGATCATGGCAAAGCCGAACCTGTGATGGTGCCGCTCTGGCAGGAGCACTCAGGGAGACCACAACTGCAAAGGAAGGGGGTTTTTCTAAAGAGGGCAGTTGCAGGCTTGGCTCCCACTGTTGACCAGACAGGCCACAGCAGATTTGATGAGACGTACGTAGGTGGCTTGATTTCCTTCGGGGAATGGAGATCCTCGCTTGCACACGCTGGAGGTAGGCAAGCTGCTACCTGGAAAGCCTGCCCAGAACAGATCTTGCCTGGGGCAGGTAAACGCAAAAGGCAAGGGCTGTGGGATTCCCCACTCAAGATGCCTGGGTTGATTGCAATGCCAGCACTGACCATGGCAAGGGTCTCCTGGGCCGAGAGGCCAAAGAGGCTGCCCTATTCCTCTAGGCCAGGGCTCTTCAAACTCAACAGCTTTAAGCCTTGTGGACTTCAACTCCCAGAATTCCTCCTCCAGTCATGTTAGCTCAGGAATTCTGGGAGTTGACATCAACAAGTCTTAAACTTGCCAAGCTGGAAGACCTTTGCTCTGGACTCTTCTGGTCGCTTAAGAAGGACTTTGCTGAAGATTGTAAAGCCCATATCAGGCCCTGGAGCTGGATCTCCCCTTTCCATTTCCAGTTGCATTGGAGGGGGAGGGGAGGGGAGGGGGAGGGAAGCCTGGGATCCAAATATGCAACATGCTCTGTAGGGAGGCAACGAAGATACACCCCCGCTCTCAAGTAAACCTGATCTGTGTGTGAGCACCACCCTCTGAACCAGGACAATTGCAGGCTGGGGGTAGCAGCCGAGCTTCCTGGGAAACAGCATGGAAGCGATCAGAGAACATATGTGGGGCTTAACCTCTGTTTTGGGCTCAAATCAGGTCTGAGCCTTCCTCCTGACCCTCTTTGCCATTTGAATCTTTGACAGAAGTGAATCGAACTGGCAGACCGGAAGGCATGGCATTTCCGGTGTAGGAGGAGGCTCCAGGCCGAACACTGGAGATGTTGGTCTCCATGCTGCTCTCAATTCTGCAGGTACCCAGAACCCCCTGCAAGGTCCCCTGACTCAGACAGCCCACATCGTGCAGGATTCGACAAAAGTCATGGCGGAACCGGATGCCCACAAAGGCGTAGAGGATAGGATTCAGGCAGCAGTGACTGTAGGCAAGCACCTCACTCACAACAATGGCCCAGCTCAGCCCCTGGTCAACCGTGCAGGACTTCTCTGTGACCTCCAGTTTGGTGAGGGTGTCCCAGAAAATAACCACATTGAAAGGGGTCCAGCAGAGCAAGAAGACACTTGTGACCGCGATGGCCACCTTCACGGCCTTTTGCTGCTGCAGCCGCTGGGACTGGCAGAGGAGTCTCACGATGGCTGTGTAGCAATAGCACATGACCCCCAAGGGCAGGAAGAAGCCCACCAGGTGACAGAGGAAGCGATTGGCTAGCCAGGAGTTGATGCCATGCGTGCCATACTCCCGGAAGTGGCAGACGCTCAGGTTGTGGCTTTGGACCCAGACTTCTGTATACAGCAAGTCAGGCATGGCCAGCAGAAAGGAGAGCAGCCAGATGCCCAGGCAGGTCAGGTGGATGGAGAAGCCACGCTGCTTCTGGAAGGTCTGCAGGGCACAGACCACAGCCAGGTAGCGGTCCACGCTGATGCAGCCGAGCAGCAGACTGCTGCTGTAGAAGCTCATCCGGTTGGCGACACTCAGCAGCTTGCAGAGGAAGGGGCCGAAGACCCAGCCTGCCAGGTTCTCCACCACACCAAAGGGGAAGGTGAGCAGCAGTAGCAGGTTGGCCAGGGCAAAGTAGAGAAGGAAGAGCTCTGTGGAAGTGCGGGAGCGCCTGTAGCGCCATAGGATGACCACCACTAGAAGGTTGCCCAAGCCACCAAGTAGGAAGATGAGCAGGTGGATGAAAGGCACCAGGATGCCCTGGAATGGCTGCCTGGGGCTGTCCTCCACCTGAGGACACAGGTAATCGTCATCGTAGTTCCCTTCACTGTTGGTATGGTTGTAGTCAAAGGTCTGGGAAGACAGCAACAGGGAAAGGGGATTTATGGGCAGGGCCTTCTGTGTGCTGTCCCTTGCAGAGAGGGGCTATTCAGACACACACACACCGATTCCCTCCATCCTTGCCTCCGCCAATGGTGTGGACAATCATCCTACGGGCACTGGGCAAACAGGGAGGATCAAGAAACACCTGCCGACTGAAATCTGGGTGGCCCCCAGTTGCTTCTAGAGGCACGTTTCACTCTTGTTCCTCAAGAGATGTAAAAGCAGTTTCTGCATGTCTGAAGCAGACAATGAGCCAGCAGCCTCCGTCCAGCCACAGGTGCTGCAATGGTCTTCATGCTGATCTAGCAGTGGAGCAGGAGTGGAAGGTCTGGTCCTTGGAGATGAATCACCACAATGGGTGCTGCTGCCTTCAAGTGCCCTGGGCCCCCAAGGGAGCCTGTGCTAAACAACCAATAAGAGGGCAACGGCCTCATCAGCCCCCACTGACTGCAGGAAGAAACAGCCGGAGGCTTTCCTTGGGGAAGGACCCACTGCTGGCTGGCAGATAAACCATCCAAGGTTCTTCCTATCTTGGAGACAAGTGGATTCAAGGGCGCTTTTTCCCCCTGAAGGTGGAAAAATCCCCTCAAATGATCACCTTGCGGGCTAGTATTTTGGATTTTCTCCTCTCTTTTTGAGTGGGGAGGGGTCATTTTCAGAAATCAGTTAAACTTTGTTTAACCTCTGGTCAATTTCACACGCCCAATTTCATTTTTCAAACTTAGCCCTTGCCAGGCCTTTGAAGGGGCTTTTAACAGTTCAAAGTTGCTGTTTCAAAAGGTGAAAGGAAGCAGATGTTGAAATTGAAGGGGGGGGGGGGCATTCATTGCACTCTTCTTAAAGTTGTGCAGTTTCAATTGTTTAATTAAGTTTGAATTTAAAAATGAAGTTGCAAGCCCGGAAGGCAATTGCAGTCGTAGAGCTGAACCCTACCTATACTTCTGCCCCAAAGTCAGCTCTGTACAGAGCCCAGCTGTATGCAGTGGGGAGAGAGGAGCATGAACTGGAAACGCCAGTCAACCAGAAAGCAAGTATGGGGTGGGGGTTATCCTGTTCACTCCTCATGTGCTGAAAGCCCTGCAGTCAGTTCACCCTTTCCCTCCTTCCATTTCTTTTCTTTTTGGGGGGGGGGGGGGGAGACACACACACCAAGCAATGTAGATACATTGATTACACATTAATCCCAAACTGGTTGAGATCCTCTATAAAATCCCAGATTAATCCAAACTCAGATCAATTTTCAAAGTAGTTTCAATTAACCACTTTATCTAAATTCTGCAAAGAGAAGCAATCTCTTTTGACCAGGTGACCATGAGAATTCCTTGGCCAGAAGGTGAACCGGCCTTGAAAAACACTCAGAGCTGCCACTTTGGGGTGTGCCCAGCTAGTTTGGTTGCAGCAGGGTGGGGGGCCCCATCAGCCCTGGGTGAGGGAGGGGACAGAGGAAGAGGAAAAAAGGGAAGTCGGCTCTTCTCTTTTCTCTCCTGGGGACTGATGGGTTCTGGTGACTGGCCCCAGCGGAAATCTCACAGGCCCTGCAGATGGCTGCTTCCGCTAGTACCAAAGCCCATAATTCTGTTGCAGAGGGGCTCCGATCCGTGTGTTCCCCTTGACTTCTCTCCACTTTAAGGGGTCCTCTGGGCTTCTTCCAACCATGACCCTCCCATCGCATTCATGGAGGAGTCCAGCTCCTGCCCTTTCTCTCTGTGTGAGTGCTTTTGAAAATCAGGGGTGGGAAAGGAGGGGTAAGCAGTCACTTCCTTCTGAACAGGCCCCCTTGGGGTTTTTGTAACAGGCCCCCAGGGGCCAATTCCAGCTCAGAAGGGGCTCAAAAACAGGAAGACCAAGCCGAGGACCTGCGGAGGAAGATCTGCGGCTTTTTCCTGGCCCCACTCGGCCTGTGGGTGGCATCTGGCTGCTTTAGCACTTGAACCCAACCTTCCCCAGATGCACAGGGCCACCCATGCAGGGCTGAGCGTTTGGCAGCAGCAAGGGGCTTCCAGGAAGCCACCAGCCCCCTCTCCCCGGGGAGAAAAGATTGGAGGAGGGGAGAGTGCCCCACTGCGCCAGGTGGTCTCCTGCTCAAATGATAAAAGCCCAAGTGCTGCCTGCACACCTCGCAGTGGAGACACAATCTCCCTCCCTGTAGAATTCAGCCCAGGGGCAAAAAGTTAGCACTCCTGCACCCTCCGGAGGGATTCCCCACCCTTCAGGCCAGCAGAAGTCCCAAGAGCCTTCTCTGGTCTGAGGCTCCTGGCCATTGGGCCACCTCTGCCCTGTTCAGGAGCAGCCCAGGTCTTTGTCAGCACTGCCAGCCACACTCACCCAGTTGACGTTCTCCAGGGTGACCCTAAACTCGGCCATGGCTTAGGAAGCAACACACAGGGATGCTCAGCCGGTTGCTGGTTCAGCAGAGAAATAAATGATCAGGGGAGGAAGAGCCAAACAAGAGTCGGAGCCTCCTGATTTGCAAGCCAAATTAAGTTTCGATTGTGATCTGGGCAGAGATCGCCTCCAGGACTGAGCTTTGTCAATGTTACACCAATGAACTTACACAACGGGAACGACGTTCTAGGAAATGGGCAATTCCTGAATTGGAGTTTTGTTCCTAACTGGGAACCAAGTTGAGCTGGTGTCCTTATTCCCAGCTTGAGGCTGCTATGAAGAAGAGCCACGCGGCTAAAATGACGGCGCTGGAGCGCCCAGGCCCTTTCATTCTCCCAGAGCTTCTAGCCCGGCCTCCCAGGGCACCGGCAGGCTCCCCGCGCCCCTGCACAAAGACCCGCGGGCTTCCCGGGAAGGCCCCGAGCAGGCCGGACTCTCCCGCACCCGGGGAGGGGCGGGCGGCGCTTTGCGGGGCCATCTGAGGCAGAGAGTGCCTCCCCCGTCTCGCCCGTCTCTGGACAGGCGGACCCGGGACGACGCTGGGCAGCGGCGAAGCGGCGCCGGGACGTAAACAGAGACTGAGCCGCGGCTGAGCCGAGGCAGCGGCGCCGGGTGGTGGCCGGACGGGGCGCCCCGGAGAGGCCTCCCAGCACGCCCCCGGAGGCGAGGGGGTGACGGCTCTTAGGCATCGCTGGGCGCCTGCGCGGCAGGGTGGTGGGTGTGGCTCGAGGGGGAGGGCGCGCGCGCGCCAGGACGGAAGGAAGGAGGAAGGAAGGAAGGGAAGGGCCGCCATCTTGTTGTCGCGTCGCCGCCGCCGCCGCCGTCGCCATAGTCCGAGCGGAGCCACGGCCGACGGGCTGCGAGACGGCCGAGCCGGAGTGGGAGGCGAGCGCGGCCGCCAGGCAGGCAGGTAGGCGGGCGGGC
>JANHFR010004782.1:223406-241289 GCA_032468015.1 Mimophis mahfalensis | reverse complement strand
TCCTGTCCAGGAGAGTGGTGGGTAGCAGAAGCCAGGGCTTTGCTCCGAGGGGCTTGGCTGGAGCAAGCCGTGATTCTGCTACCGTTCAAGAGATGTGCACGGCTTATCTGTCTTGCCTCCAGAGTAAGAGAGATCAGGGCACAGCCTGGTGAGAAACTGGATGTTTACTCCTCTGGCCTGAACCGAGGCAGAAGAGGGAGGGAGGGAAGGTTAGAGAGAATCCTGGGGGTTTGGTTAACATCCAGGGGGAGTCGACCCCTTGACTGCTAGAGAATGGAAGGCCCACCAAACAGTTCCATCCTCTCCTAAAAACGGGAGAACACTTTTTAAGGGGCAGCCGAAGCAGCACCCAGAAAAATCTCCTTTCCCTCCTGAGGGAGAATCAGGACCCAACCTTGGAAAGACCATCCTATTAAAATAAAACATTCACCCTTAAATTGGATTCTTTTTTAAGTCAAGATGCAACCGTGACTGAAAAAATAGTCTCCTAAGTGCTCTTTCCTATGAAGTGCTGCTCATAGAAAAATATACAAAATGTATTTACATTTATAAAACTCTTAAATACTAAAATGTAAACAGAACCAAGGAAAACCCAAAGACTTAATTCGAGATGGTGCAACTGAAGGAGGCCATTTCTAGAAACTTGAAAAGGGGAAGTCCGGGCTCCCTCGTCTCCTCTGAAATGCAGGGGCTGCTGCTCCTCTTCCAGTGCTTTTCCCCTCAGAGAACAAGCTGCATCCGGCGTGCTCCAATTCCATTTTGGGGGCCACATTTCTGACACAGGACCGGGGGGGGGGGGGGGCAGGGTCAGTTGCAAACATTCAGTACGAGGCGGTTGGTTCTCTGGGACAGAAGCTCCTCCTCTGAAGGCCTGCGCGGCGTCCTGAAAGCTCACCCTCAGAACTACGTCTGCCAAACTGCTGCCTTGGGATTCCTCTCCAGCGGCCACAGGGATTGCGGAGAACCACCCCTCAGCCGCCAGCCCAAGCTGGAACGTGAGGGCAGGCCGCACATTCCAAACTGGAAGAGGCAACCAGGTGCTCGTGCTACTTGGCACAGCCTTGGTTACTGCAGCCCACATTCCCACTTTCCTAGTCCCACAGCACACCCAATTCCACCTCGCTCCGAGCAGGGTACGCCCTGCCAGATCAAGCCCACGCATCTGTGGCGGTGGAGGGCACCTGACTCTCCTCTGCCCGCTGCTATGGCTCAGCTCGGCTGCTCAGTTGAGGAAACGTCGGCATTTCTTGGCACCGCAATTGCAGGGCAGCTTGTTGCTGGCATCTTCAATGGGAAACTTGTAATCATAGGTGAGCTCTTCCCCACGGTAGATCTTGCGCATGGCGAAGATGACAATGTGCTTCTGCCCATCGATGTTGATGACTCGGGAGTAGCAGTTGGGCTCACAAGAGTGGTTGATGAAGCGTGCTGCGTTCCCATGCATGGTGGCGTCTACGACTTCCGAGTCGTCAATACGGAACATGTAGCAGCCGATGCCCTGAGAGACAGAGAGCGGGTGTGATGGTGAGATCTCCAGAGGCCTTCCTGGCCATCTGTCCAATCGGATGCGACAGTCCTACCAAAGCCAGACCACCCCACCACTCCGCAGCCTGCAGATCTGGGCAACTCTTCCACCAGTAAAACTGGCTAGCCACTCACTCACCTTGCTGTCATAATATTTCTCGCGTTTGTCAGTTAATATGGAGCGAATCACATTGCCAGCATATTCAATCACCATTTCCCCTGCATCAATGTTCCTTTTGCAGAAGAGGCCCCGTCCATGGATAGGAGACCTGGCAGGATGGCAGAGGACACAAAGCTGATGGGTCTTGTACTGTTCCTGGGGGCACCTGGCAAGCGAGGCTGCCTTCAAACATCTCCAAGGTCAAAAACGTCACGAGGTCTCTCTGGGCTGATTCCTGAGGTCAGGTGGCCCAGGTTTCTCCTCCTCTCACTTACCTGTAAACCCCAACTGCCTCCTTGGAGGTCTTCCTCAAGTGTCGGAAGCGCATGGGCATCGGAAGATCCATACTGGTTGCCCTCCTGAAGACAGAGGAGGAAGAGTCTGCTTGAGGGCTACGCTGGACATAAGCACTGACTTCATCGACCTGAATGCCTGAGGCAGCGTGACAGGACTCTTCCTCCCCCGGCTTCAGGTTCTGGTCCCTTTACGAATTTCCTACTGTCCATCTTGGCTTACAGCTCAGGTGCAGGAATCCAAGCCCCCTCCTCCCAACTGCAATGAGTTACAAAAACCACAGCCTGATCGTTTTACCCTCCTGCTATGTACCGGGCAGACTTCAGCTGCACTTCCTCTTCCTCCTCATCATTGGGATTGTACTGTGGGGGCTGGCGATGCTTAGAAGCCAGAAAGTTGAACATGTCAAGACCAGACTTCCTGAAGTGCAGAAGAGAAGCATTACACATTACACTGAGTGCCATGGCCGCAGGGTTCCAGCTATGCTCCAGCTCAGACAAGAACAGCAGCAAGGGAGGGCTAGCCTGGCCAAGACACCTTATGGCTCACCACTTTGCTCTGGCCTCAAAGAACTGATCTCCCTTTCCCCCCTTGTCCCTTGCACTCCTTGTCTTTTAGATTGCCTGTCTTTCTCCTTTAACTGCTCTGAGCCACTGTGGAAGACTGTAATTGTCTGAAAAATGGGATAAAATACAATATATGAAGAACTTTTAAACAAAAAGAGGCAATCAGAGAACAATGCTTTTGGTGGGAAGCATGTGGTGCCCACCCCAATTTTTTGAGAAAGGGTGTTACTTTATGCTCCCAATCTTGCCGCAAGGCCCTAAGACTTTTCTTGCAGCAGCAGTAGCTTGGGGAGAAAAGGGGAAGGACTCCACTTGCCTGAGGTGCCCTTCAGCCCTGGCAGAGCCGTGGGGGTTCACGGGAGGCTCCTTGGCCTCCTCTGGCTTGTGGAACTTGAACTTGTAGTTGGAGCAATGCTTGGCACCACAGAGTTGTTCTATCAGGAACACAACGGCATGATGGAGAATGCCCAGCATCTGCAGCCCACTCACACCTGGAAGAGGAGAGATGGGAAGAGCAGCTGTGGCCCCAACTGAACGGGGCAAGGTAGATCAGGCTCAGCCCAGCAAAGCTGGAGAGGCTGCCTGGCCTCAGACCCCAGCCGCTACTGAAACAGCAGCAGCAGCTCAAGGCAAACCTTTTCTGCCCAGGCAGCACAGCACGTGGCCTGGACTCCAAGCTCTGCTCCTACCCTCACCGCTCCAGCCCTTTTGGAAACAGTGCAAGGGCTGCTCTGAATGGAAAGGGAATTGAGTGAACGGAGCCTTGCCCGCTCGGTTTTCCCTCCAATGGCTGGTACCTGCGAAGGACAGCTGTTTCAGGCGGGCATTCGAGCGGGCTTCTTGAACTTTGTCTGTCAAAGACTTCCAGGCTTCTAAGGTTAAGAGAACAGCCAAGGAGTGAACAGAAGGGATGGCAAGGTTTCTCTCAGAACCAGATATCCAAAAAGGTCACCCAAGCCCTTTGACGCAAGGCTCTGGGGCAGCAGCCCCTCCCTCTCCTGGGCCTACCTTCAATACTTTCTGCACAGATCTGGAAGCCATCGTCACTGGAAATTTCAAAAACCAGTCCTTTCTTGGGCTTCTTCTCTGCAAGGCTTTCTTTCCGCTTTCGCTCCTGCTGCAGCCAGAACATGAGGGGGGAGCTAAAGCTGCCCTCTTCCTCTTTTTCTTCCTCCTCAGCATTGGAATCTGGAGGGGGAAAAGGAACCCTCGTGACCTCTCAGCCACTCAAATCACAAAAGACCAAATGGGGAACCTTCTAAGAAAAGTTCCCAGAAACCCAACAGCAGCAAAGCAGGGACTGTGACATACAGTCCTCCACGTCCTGCCGCTCTTGGGCAGGGCAAAAGGATGCCTGGCGCCACATACCTGCACACTCTAACTCGTTTGAAGAGGCCGGGGTTGGCTGCAATTGTGGGTGAGGCTGCAAATGCCTGTGGAGAGGAGCAGCGTTGGAAAGGGCTGAGAGACCCATTTCAGCCGTGGGCCTTCAATATGACTAGAGATGCCTGCCACCATCTATGGTTAGGTTAATAGTCTGACAGGCACACACTAAGTTTTGGAAAGTTTTCTGGGAGGCATCCAATGGTGGGATTCAAATAATTTAACAACCGGTTCTCTACCCTAATGATTTCTTCCAACAACCAGTTCACCAAACTGCTCAGAAAGTTAACAATCGGTTCTCCCAAAGAGGTGCGAAGTGGCTGAATCCCACCACTGGAGGCATCTGTTTGGTGGGAGAGCAGATTTGCAACAGAAGACCTTTGGCCGCAATGGTCATCCGCTTTTCTGGTGCCTCACAAAGCATCGCTGATTCTATGATGCCAAACACTCAGCCAATGTGGACACTTCTAAATCAAGGACCGGAGCTTGGTTTCCCTGGCTGTTTTGAAATCTCCACTGGAATTTTTGGCGTAGTTAGAGGCACCAAATCAAAGAATGATTCTTGGATAGAAAGCCAGTGTGTGTGTGTGCGTGGCCTAGGCTGCTTCCCCCTCCCACCAGACTTAGCCCACTTACCCTGCTGACTTGTGGGCTGGCTGCAGTATGTCTGTTGCCTCATCTTGCTGCACCCTCAAGGGCTGGGCCCTAGAAGATGACATAGGCAAGCAAAAGATAGCTTGGAAGTTGGGCTTACCACAGATCCAGCGACACTGTCACTGAACTGAGATGCAAGTGATTTTGACAGGCTGGGGAAAGGCTGGTTCCCAGAGCACACACTGGCAAAAGCACCAGGGAGGCTTTCCAGGCACCCCTTGGGCTCCCCAGGGTGCTTTCAGGACCAACCATGCAGTCCAAGCCAGTGTCCCACTCCTCCTATTGACCTGGGAGCAGGGCAGAGGGAACACCCCTCTCAGCCAGCAGACACGCTGAGGGGCTTTGTTGGACAGGGGGGAAAGTCAAGACCGCAGCGCTCTCTCTCTCACCCTCCGCCTGGGTCCTGGGCTGCCACCCTCGCGCCTTGTGGTGGAACGCACTGGCCAGGGAAGCTGTTCCAGAATGGAGGCGCCCTGGGTTTCTTCCCGGATCCTTTGCTGCCCAAAGGGGTCGGCAAGCGCTTGACTTTGGATCTGGCCCTGGTGGAGCCCAGCACAGAGGAAGGGGAGCTCCCAGGAGAGGCTGTGGGGGCACAGGGGGCTGATCTGTTTCTCCCCATGGCTACTGTATCCATCAGCTGGGGGAAGTCTGAAAGGGGAGCTGCCTGTGAGGGGGAGAGGTCCAAGTGAGGAGGGGCTGGCCCAGCTTTGCAAGCCAGAAGCTGTGTGAGAGGCTCAGCCTGGTAGGCGCTTCCAGCATCGGCAGACATGCCCACAGCCGTCGAGGGAGGCAAGACAGAGATGCCAGTAGCTACAGCAGTTGTCGCCAGCCCTGCAGAAGCAGACTGGGCCAGCGAGACCTCCTTATGCGACGGAAACATCCTGGAAGCCAGCGGCGGTGCTGAAGCAGGCTGCTCCGGGAGACTCAGCCCTTGTCGAGTGGCTTTGATTAACAGGCTGCTAAGGGAGCTCATATCCGAAACACCTGGCACATCAGAGCCCCCTTGTTCCAACAGGTGGGGCGGGATGGCTGGGCCGGGGGCAGGTGCTGGCAGAGGGGACACGTTCAGCCCAGGTGGAGGGGAGGCTATGCTGGGAGACGCTCCAAGGGCTGCTTCTGCAGCAGCTGTCTCCACCTCCTGAGGCAACAGGGGTGCCTGCTCGAAGTACATGATCCCTGGCTTGGAGCGCTTGACCATGCTGGGCACGGTGCGGGGGCACACGGCTCCCAGATCAAGCAGGCCTGGGTGGCCAGGCGGGGAGGACCGAGGGAAGTTCATGGAGGCCAGGTCAGAAGGAGATGACTTCTTGGCCCTTCGGGAGTGCAGGCGTGCAATGGGCCGCTTCTTGCTGAGGCTGGTAGGAGGGTGGGTGACTGCAGGCCCAATATCTGCCCTGGGATTCGCTTCGGGGTCAGGCAGCTGCTGGACCCCAATCAGAAGGCTCGAGGCAGCGCTGCCAAGGGCTGCCGGGAAACTGCCACCGCTGCTGCCGCCAGAGCGGCTGGCCGAAAAGGAATGCAAGTGCTGCTGCTGTGGCATGGGCCGCAGGCTTTTGCTAGCTGCAGGAAAGAGAGGCCTGGAGGAGGGTAAGCTAGGGCTCAGGCCTGCAGCCAGCGCGAGGCTGGCCGTGTCCATTGGGCCCAGCACAGAAGCTCCGGCCTCCATGCCAACTGGCCCAGAGCTGACGGGAGAAGTCAGCTGAATCTTTTGGGTGAGCCCATTGGGCAGCGTCTGAAGGACGTACAGAGGCTGCATGTTCTGGTTGACCACCAAGAGCTTCTCCGCAGCAGCCTTCAGGTGAAGAGGGGCGCTCTGCACGGCAGCATTTGAGATGGGAGACGGGCCGGGCTTGTCAGGGGCACTAGGCCCGTACTTGGGGTTCTGGAGTGGGAGGGAGGGAGAAATGGGAAGGCCAGGGGTGCCGCTGCTCCTGCCAGCCAGGTCTTGGCTGGCCGCGAGACCAGCTTCTCTCGGTCCACAGGGTGGGCTGGCCATGTGCTCTGGTTCCAGGTGGCTCTGAATGAAAGGGTCGGGGGTCAGAGGGCCCTCAGGGCTTGGGGCCACTCGTGGGCTTAGCAACGTTGGCTCGGCTTCACCGGAGGAAGCCTTTTCTGTGACTGTCACCCTCTTCTCAGCAGAATCTGAGGAAGGGAGAGTTAGCATTGATCTCTCCCCTGAGGCGGCAAGGGAAGGTTCTGGAATGACTGCAAGTCTGCCGTGGTTCTGACTGGGGACTGCAGGGCTCCGGGTAGTCAAGACTGAGAGATCTGAAGGCAGCTCTAAGGGCAGCTCAAATTGTTCCTCTGCCGAAATGGAAGATGAGACACTGCTGTCCACCGGCTCGGCTGTTGGCAGCTGCTGAGAAAACACTTCAAAGAGAGCCATGTCTTTGCCCCGATTGCTGTCGAGGCCCAGTCCTTCTCCCAGAGTCAGGAGTTCTGAGGACGAGGACTCCGGGCTCTCCCCCAGGGCCTGCATCGAAGGGGTGTTTTTCAGAACGAAGTCCATGATGTCTGAAGGAAGAATATTCCCACAATCATCACTGTTGTTATTGTCGGAGTCGGACTTCAGCAGTTCTGTGCTGAACGTATCCAGCAGGTTCTTCTCAGAGGGCTCCGTGTTGGCACGAGGACGACGACTGACGGCTTCTAGGGAGCTCAGCTGAGCTTCTAAAGAATCTTGACTTTTGACCCGGCAATTCTCCATTTTGGGATCAGCCGTTTTATGGCCAACTGAAGTCTTGGTCACTTGCATTTTCTCCCCACTATCTTCACTTCGTTCAAGTTTTAAGCTTTCTGTTCCATTTTCTTTGCCGCTCCTTTTGTTTCCTGAAGTGATTTTCCTCGTTGTTACTGTGATGCTTGCATCACTTTCTGTTCCATCGTCCACGCCATCCAGCTGAGAGATTTTGGGAAGATTGATCTGTTCCTCTTCACGGAATAAACTATGTGAAGCCATGTGCTCATCTGAGCTTGAGACAACGGTTCGGGTGAAATTGTAGTAATACAGGTCTTCTTCGTCTGATGTGCTAAGGTCATCAGCACCGTCCACCTGGCCTTCAGCAGACCGCCGGCCTCTCTTCTTGCCAGTGGAGTTGCTGTAGAAGGGAAGGTCTTCCTCACCGTATGACCTCACACCATACAAAGGGGTCAGACCAAAAAACATGTTGGATCTGGCACGCGCACTACGCCGTGGGTATCGCCGCTTGTAGGACCCATCTTCCTGTTCTTTTGGTCCATCCTGGATCATCAAGCCGCTGTCTTGGACAGGCAGATTTGGATAAGAGGGATCGTTGGGGGCCATTGAGGAGGAAGTAGAGGTCTGAGTTTCGGGGACAATACAGTCACTTCCCGAGCACTCTGGGACGGAAACCGGCTGGGGCCCAGTGGTGCAAACCTTGGGCTGGGACTCTGCATCACGCACTCTCTGAACACTTTTGGACTGGCTCTCACCTTCCATCTTGAGTGGAGTCAGGCTGACTTTTACTGTGCGCTTTTGTGAATTCTGCAAATCCTTGGAAGTAGCCATTTCCCTCCGGAAAGAAGCTTTAGATGCCTCCTGGCCAAGTGGATGATTGTCAGTGAGCTTCTCAACAGCAGTGCTGGTATATTGCTGCTGATTCATATGCTCAGATGTCATTGCCCGATGAACAAATTCTGTCTCTGCACATTCTTTGTGGCCACTTGGGAGGACACTTAAACTTCTAAAAAGCTTACTAGAATGTCTCTCTTTTGTCCCCTTCTTCATTTTTTGTCTCCTCTCTCTACCTACAGAACACACTGGATCGTTCATGCAAGGATTACTTGAAAATGGTGAGGTCTTTGCTTCTGGGGCTTCATAAAAGCAATTTTTGTCTGTCTGCGTTAGATGCCGATCTTGTTCCTTCTTTGGGGCATTCTGATGCAACAATGCAGAAACTATGGATTCTTTGGGAGAAAACAGTGCAGAAGAAGACTCCAGGAACTTCCCTCCCTTGCTTGGGTTTCCTTCTGGGCCAGAGACGCTCTGTCCATGGCAGCCTGTTTTTGAATTTCCACAGGAAGCACTTGGATCTTTGGGGCTCAGCTGCTTCCCCTTCTCTAATTTGGCAGAAAATGCCCCTCCAGAAGGCACAGTTTCAAAGGAGAGGGTTCCCTCCTGAGGAGAAGATCCCCTGCCTCCGCTTGCGATGGCCGGACTGGGAGGGGTAAAGGTGTCCTGGAGAGCAACGTGCAAGGCTGCTGGTCCCACAGAGCGTTCAGTATGTTTGATGCTCACATTGTGCTCTGGGATGGGACTCCTGCTGGGTCCTGAAGAGATGGAGCTGTGCTGAGCATTAGTGGCCCCAACTCTGGTGGGAGGCAACATCCAAGACCTCAATGGCTGTGAAAAGAGAGAGGCGCTGGGTCTCCGGGAGCCAATGCTCCGAAGTCCGGAGGATAACAGAGGATCTCCCACGGTTACGATCTCATGTGGCACAGGGGTAGGTCTTCCTAGGGAGAGATAATTTTTTAAAGAAGAAAATTGAACACAATGAATCTCAAAGAAACCTGATCCCCAGGGTCAAGCGCTTCTTGTCCCTGGGTCAGTTCTGCTTTTCCCCTCAGACAAATCTATCATCACTAGAAAGACAGGCTTTGACTCAACACACGAGGACTAGGAGAGTAAAGGGAACAAAATTTCTCCCCGGCTTTGAATTACAATAGGGCTAGTTTAATGTTATCTAGAAATACTTTTTAAGGGGTTTAAATGAAATAAATATCTGAATATAGTTTTTAAGTAAGAAAAAGAACAATTCCATATTCTAAAGCTGCCAAAAGCCATCACAGAAAAAAGAGTTGTGAGCCAGACCTGCGGAAGGCAATGGCCTCGACCCAGGAGTTCGCTGGGAAGGAACAAAACCCAGAGTTCTGATCCGCAGATCCTTGAAGTTCTGAGGACGTGGAGGAAGATCTGCAGAGGGAGGGTTTAGGGCAGCTGGTGCTGCATGGCCACCTCTGGGTGGAATTTCTGCTGCAAGAGAAAAGTAGAACCATCATTCAATTTGAACTAAAATCAAAACGTATTTGAACCGACTATTTCAGGGAAAGCAAATCAGAAAGAAGCATTTCTCCTCAATAAGTTATTTTTCCATAGGAGAGGCAAAGGGTCCTCATACCACCATCAACTAAAAGTGAAAACTATACATGTTGGGAAGGTTGATTTTATGACTCAATATTCCACTCTTCTACGTCAGTAACATTTCTGAGAAATTCCACCGGCTCTTTTGTTCTCCTTTAGGCAAGACAGACTCAACTCTGAAAGTAAGCATAATTTAAATGCCAATGTCTAGAACTAAGGAGGAGGAAGCCGCGCTGACCACTCAGCCCCTTTCTGCCTTTCTCTGGAGCTACAAAGAGGTATTTTTGCAGGGGACATTCTTGGCCCTCAATTCAAGAGATTTCTAGAAAGGAACTGCCTGGGCACGAGAAGCAGCGGATCAGAGGTAGCTGCCCTCCTGATACCAAGGACCCTCTTCTGTTGCCCCACACCTGGAAGTGACACTGGGCTGTGGACAATGGTCCGGTTGTCATCATGTTCCATGGTGCTGTTGATGTCAGAGTCTAGGAGAGGAGGACGGCATTCCATGATCTTGCACGTGTAAACACAACGTTTTCGAGCATCAGTTGTGCTCCAGTAAACCCGGGAGCACCTGGACAAACAGTATATACATCAGATAAGTGCTGGGACAATAACATAATTTTCTGGAAATTTTGAAGCCACAGAAAAATGGACATTTTGGGAAAAGAAAAGTAAAGCAAAAAAGTTTTTAAGTTATCTTGCATCAAGTTTAGTTTTCTGCAAAATGAATTCATATTTATATTGGCTATAAAAGTAAGTAATATTACTAAAATAGAATAACTCAAGCACCTTATTTTTCAATTACTACATGATTATTTTTCCTGCTCTTTTAAGTGCTGGGTTACGGGGGACGGGATGGGGGGAGGGTGGAATCTCAAGCAGAGGATTACAAGAAGCGTCTAACCTGAGTCTTTGGGGCAGTCCCTTGTCCACCTTGCTTTGCAACTGCTGCTTGCTCACAAGATAGGAACGAGTAGGGAAGACCTTCCGTTGTGCACATTGTAAAAATCATGTATAGGGGAGGAAAGGGGTTTAGCACATGGATGCCGTACCTTCAAAGTATTCATTCTAAAGGAAGGTACAAGCAGTCCTCACTTAGCAACTGCCCTGTTTACAACTGTTTGAAATTATGATGGTAATGAAAAACTAACTTTACAACCAATCCTTGCATTTACAACCTTTTCAGGTCTGTAAAGCAAAAGAAAGCTGAAGTAAGATTGTAAGCACAGTTGTGTTTCACTTAATTACCAAGTGGCCAAGCGGCCAGTTGCAATTGTGGTCACAAATGAGAAACCACCTCGTATTTCATAATCCAATTAAAAATGAACCATGAAAACTAAGGAAACAAAAAAGGGACAAGGAAACAAGATTGTTCTGTTTTTCATTTCTTGGGGAGAACCAGGCCAGCCAACCAGCACTGCCCTGCAGCCCAGGCTTCTTCCTGAAAGAGCTTGTGAAACAGTAGCAACTTCCACTTACTGATATCCAACTGGAAAGAGCTTGTCTTCGCAGTCAGAAAGGTCATTCAGGATGCCGAGACAGTCAATGCTCATCGACCCTACATGGAAGCAAAAAAAAGGCTGAAGCACAAGAACAGCAGTGGCACAAGAGGCCATCTATTCTGACCTCACTTCACAAATTGGCTTACCAATCATCACATGGATGTTCTCTGGTTCCAAACCACTCAGAAACTTCCGCCTCAAGCTGATTCCTTCAAAATCCACAAAGACTCTTCTCAAGACCTCAAAGCCATTTTCTGGCACAATCTGCAAATAAACCCATGGCAGAATAAGTCATCTGGACAGAAAAGAAGTGAGGGGCAAGAAAAGGGGCAAGTGGCATAGGACGTACCTCCCCTTTGATCAGATCCTTGTGTCGTGGGCAGTACACCTTCTTATCCTCCAAGAAGACACAATTTTTGGCCCGAGAACACATAAAATGGTAATTACTGGTGCAAGTGGCCAGGCAGCAGCCGACTGTGGCACCCGACTTCTGGCAGAACTCACATCGCTGCAAGATTAGCATGTTACTCTGATTGTCAAACTGTATAAATACTGCACAGTTAAAATGAATGTTATCTATCTGATTAATAGTATTATATCAGAGAACTCCTAATTGGTTCATCTTTCTTGCCCCAGCTGTAAGCAAGCAAAGCTATTTTTTTTAACAAATTAAGCATACATTTAGGGTTACAACTTTGTATTTCATGAGTTTAGACATACCTTTACATCTATTTATTTAACAAAGTAGCTGAGAAAGCTCAAGAGCCGCTCTGAAGTAATCCGAAGGGCTGGCACTTAAGGAAGAGACGGAGCCTCAGTTCCAGTGCTTGGGGCAACTCCTACCGTAACTGCTGAAAGGCGCCTTTTTATGCCCCAGTCCAGCTGTTAAGAATCTGCCAAGGAGAACCCATTCCACACCCTGCAAGCTCCTTTTTTTCCTGTTACTAGCACTACTGAAATAAAATAATATTGAACTAAGATATTTTCCCCCCAGAAGTTCTTTCAGAAGAAACCTTTTTCTTTTCTGTAAATACTGACTGTGATCCCATAACTGAAATTGGAATACAAAGAAGCTCCTTTGCTCTTGCAGTGGCCAAGGAGAGAAAGCGCCAAAGAGAACTCTCCGCAGTCACACATGCTACCCACCAGCTGCTTCCCACGAATCACGGCCACGTGCACATTCTTCAGAGAGCCATCCTCCTCCTCAAACACTTCAGCTGACCACAGGGCACAGTTCACGTGGGTCCACTCATTCTGACCAATATAAAGGAGACGGCCAGCATCCTGTAGAAAAGCAAACAGCGCCCCAAAGGCACTCATCGGCAGAAGTCCCACCCTGTTCAGGGAGGAAAAGCTGACAAGCAGGGAGGAGGCTCAGAAAAGACCCCTTCTTTTTCTCTCGATTCGAAGATGTCTCAGTCCTCCAGAAATGCTGCTAATGCCCCTTCAGTTTGTGGCCAAATGATCAGCCCAAGATTCCTCTCACAAATATAACTGCTAAGCCAGGTGTTCTCCCTACTCAAATTATGCCTATTTAATTTTTATGTCACCATGTAATTTTCCCTAATGCATGCGTTTGCATGTTTCTATTGTAACAAAGTATCTGAATTTTATCCTGAGATTTTAACCAATCTCTCTCAGCTCTGAGTCATCTGTAAAGAATGGAAAAAATCTTTAAGTTGCTAGTATTTTTCTAGTTCTTTTTTTCCAATTGGTTCTTGAAAACCAGGCACTGAATTCTGGGCCTCTCTTCTAGGCATGGAAGATGGCTGGCTGGCTGGCCGGATGACTTTGGGCCAGTCGTTCTCTTTTAGCCAAACCCATATTACAAGATGGTTGCGGAGGTGAAAATGTGAGGCAGGCGTATTGAGTATGTTTGCTGCTTTGAATTGATTTGTTTTTTAAGTGGGATAAAAATATAACAATCCTTTTGATAGCATTATCTGCTAAGTGCATTTGCTCACCAAAATCTCAGAGGGATTTAATCAAATGGTTTTAACTGACAAATGATACCCCTCTAAGGTACAAAGATGACACAAGATCCATCTGCCAGGAATAGTTTAAGTAGACAGAGCAAGCAGGAGCACCTCAAGAAGACTGAAATGAGTCTGGCACTACTTACATTGCCTTCATCATCACCATACTTCAGGCAAAGAGCGCACTGCCGGTTGTCTTCCACATCTGGAGGAGGGGAAAGTTCTGGGCTGTCGGCTTGGCTTCTGTCGGGACCTCAAAGCAAATGGAAAGAATTAATTCCCAACGAAGAATATGAGGAAGAAACATGGAATGGCATTCACTATGGGAGCCGTGGACCCAGTTGCAAAGGGCAGAGCGGTAAGAGCTCTTTCAAGCGACTCAAAGGATTTGGGGGAGGGGGAGGAATGGGATGCCTCTCATTCAGGCAGAAAGCAGACCCCAAGGCTCCTCTCTGCTCCCCTCAAGCTCAAAAGCCCGTCTTCCAGGAGAACTTCCTTCAAACAGTGCAAGAAAAGGAGGCACAATTTCTCACTGGATAAGGGTGAAGCAGGAAGATGCAGAGGTGTGGGGGAGTTTGGCTCTCCTGGCCCTTTGGGTTTTGGAGCTGGAATTATTTTCTTCATCAGAGGTGGCTGCTGCTGAACAGAATGGTTTTCTTCACGCTCCTGCCACTGTGCATAGTTATGGTCAAGGGAGGGGGGCAGGACAGCATTAGGCAGCATTCCACTGCTAAAAGACAATAAGAGACACCGCCCTAAGTCAGATGCAGCTCTCAACTTCCAAAGCCCTCCAGTTCCTCCCTCAACTCTCTTCGGAGAAAGGACCAGCCAGAGGACTCCTGCTTCTGGCAGTTGACTGAAGTTGCTGCATGCAGCCAGAGAGACCATTCGGAAATCCACGTGATTTCCAGGGGACAATATTACAGCACCACCTTGACTTAGTGACAAGGAGTGACTTCAGGAAGCAGAGCAAATGCTTACTTTGCCGTGACTTTGTTTGGTTCCCAAAATCTTGACTTCTTTACACTGAACCATGGAAAAACTCGTTCCATTTGCTAAAAAAAAAACAAAAAACACCACAATTTTTAATAAGGTTCAGTATTACTTTGCTTGGCATTAAACTTTTAAGAAAACTGCCTCACAATTTGGCAAATTTATCAGAATGATAAACTTATGAAAGGTTTAAAAACGGTTTCTTTGGAGAATCCACACTGCCCTGGGAACAAGGGCAACACCAACTTTCTTCAAGACAAGGGCAAAACGCAGCCTACCCTCATGAAGAAAGACTTCACCACACTGTTGGCCTTCTTGAGTTCCGGCTGCCCTCCGTCTGTGTTGATAGCTGCTTGGATTATCTTAACAAGATCATCGCTGAACTCCAACTAGATGGGGAAAATAAGATCCACCTTGCTATGGTCCTTACGGCAGGCCTTCATTGGGCAGCTCCCTGGCCCAGCCACCACTGGAGTCAAATGGGTAGCCTCCTCTGCCCTCACAGGAAGGGAAACAGGGCAACAACCATGCAAGAAGTGGCAACAAGATTTGGCCTTTCATTGCCACGCCACAGCCTACTTTAACCTGGCTTCCGTTTTCTCTTCACCTCAGCAGAAGTCCTGAAAGTGAGGGTGGCCAACGGCACCAAGACCTACCACAGAAGAATATCCTCCCTGGTCCATCTTCCTTTTCACGCCTTCTAGATCGAGTGGTGGCTGTTCTTCCTGCTTGCCAACTTCTGTAAGTATGGGAGGGTCTGGGCCTTTGGGAGAACTTTGAGAGGGTACGCTTTCTTCTGTTTCAGGATTCAAGTCAGGAGGTTTGGCTGCCTGAAGACAGACAAGAGCTTGTGTTGCAAAGCAGTGTTTGTTCAGGATTCCTCCAACGGGTGCCAGCCATCATCATCATCATCATAATCGCTATATGAATTGTGATAGTTGATACCAAACCTTCAGTTCTTGGCCTGTGGAATTGACTTAAGACTAGTGATGCCTAGCTAATTCTGCTTTTTCCCCCTAGAAATTCTGCATTTCCAATAGCCAACATCTGCTAAATAGACAGACAGGCAGTCAGTTGGTTTGTTAGTTTAGGAAAGAAAAAAGGTAGACGTACCTGTCGATAACGCAGTAAGTGGCTAGTCGTTCTAGAGTTCAGCAGAGCTGTCAAAACCTGCTTTAAAGAAAGCTGCAGCTCCTTCTCAAGGGCCAGCCGCCATTCAGGAGGATGCTGTTCAGTGCAATTAATGCAGGTGTAAGCCACACTCTCCGGAAGGTTAGAGAGGATTTCATACATCTCATCTGAAGGAAGAAATGGTGATGGTTTCATGGGTGCCAAAAGGGCATCTTTGTGCAGTGGCAGGAAAGAGGGATACGAGGAGACGGGCTCAACTCAGTGCCCACTTATGTTCTGATGTCTCAAGATTGGGAGAATGTGGTGCCTGCCAACTCAGCCATCTTAAGCATGAGAGGAATGTGCCCTGCTGGAGTATATGTGGGAGCCTGCTAGTTTAAACAGACAACCTTTCCCCACACCATCTCACGGCATTTCTGCTCACCTGCCAAGATCCAAGGCAACTGCAATCCTTTCTAAAACTGGCTCAATGCACAGACTGACATGGTCCCATTTCTGTTTGTGAGCATTAAAGGAATTTCTGGATACCAACCTTTACGGCAGGGTTTCTCCACCTTTTTTTTTCAAAACCAGTGTGAACTGCAAAAGTAATCTAGGGGTGAAGCCTATTGAGCATAAATGCTCTTCCTCACCAGAGAGGTCTTCACATTTGGCGTGAACCCAGTGGTCACACTTCCCACACTGCATCATCTTGCTTTCATAGTCGTCGTCATCATAGCACTTGTCACAGAGGGGGCAGAAGTTCCCTGCAAGCAGCAGAAAATGAAGAGATAGGCTCACACAGCCCGAGAATCACAAAGCAAGAATGTCTGCTGCTGGCAAGTCCTGTCGCTGACTGATGGGGGAAACCCCTTCATACAGGAAAAATGGGGCTTATGGTGGCTTACTGAACAAACCACCATTAAAACAATGCAAGTCTTCATGTAATCTATGAATCAGGCAGTGTGCAATTCTACACAGGAAGCTGTCTGCCATCCCCCTTCTAAGATTTCCCTTCAGGGGGAATGGTTGCCAACCCTCCCAGGCCTTGGTCCTCAACACTATTTGGCCCTTTTGCACCTTTAGCGAAGAGTTTGGCACAATCGTGACACAAAGAGAAGTCATGGGACCATTGGGCGTCCCATCCTTTGCCTGGGGTTGTCGCCCCACAGCTCTTACAGCGAACACACTTCGTGCAGATCTAGAAAGAGAGAAAGAAGCAAGTGCGTTGATTTTTTTTAAGGCTCAGTCATTCTCTGAGAAATATCAATATATTTCAATGAACCAGACACAATATTCAATAAAGAGAAGAAATTGCAGCAGCAAAATAGAAAACCAATACAACAGGGATACAACATTTTTCCAGGAATCTGTATAATTGCACCTCGCCTCCTTTCCCCCCTTTCTTCTATTTTGTCTGGGCAACAGAGCCTGCCTGAGAAACCCCTAGAATCCCCAGAGAAACATACCCACACTTTCTTCTTCTTAGTGGGCTTGGTTGGGTAGTTTGGTCCCAGGCACTCTGGGTGGTAGCTGTTCCGGCACTTGTTGCACTCCAGCAATTGCTGTGGGATGGTAGAGAACAACATCACACGAGGTCTTTTAGGCTTCAAGAGTCCTGTCCAGGGGCCATCACTTCTTCTAACCCACGTCCTGAGCACCAGTGGGCGGGCAGGTGCCAGAAGAAGGGAGTTTACCTTGGAGGCCTGATGCTGCCTCCCACACACATGGCAGAACTTGCAGCGACGGCAGCACCAGTTTTCCAACTGGTCTTCCAGGGGGCGTTCATTAACCTCTAAACAGAATTTGTGGAAAGGCTCACAGCAGACCTGGCAATAGACAAACTACAAGCAGACAAACAAGTCAGCAAATCAGGCAGGCCCACTCCACCTCCCCCACTCTCTCTTTCAGCTTAGCTCTGGTAGATTTTGTGAGAATTTGGTTCTTAACTCAAGCAGCCTTGACTATCCAACTTAATTGAAAGGCAAAGCACAAACTGAATCAATGAATGAAGAAGGGAATAACATTATAATGGCTCCACTCATTAATATCCAAAGTACAGATGTACCTCGATACTCATAGTTAAAATTGGCTCTAGGAGGTGCCATAAGCACCAAACAATTTTTTCTCCCTTGGGAATAATGTAGTGAGTTAAAAGGCAGATGACACTGACAAGTTCCAGCTGCCATGCTGAGTATCAAATGAACAATGAGTATTGAGGTAAAGTGGCTTTTAGACCACATCCCAACTTGTCTATGAGGAATTTCACTTCTACAGCAATCCCAGATTTTGCAACAAGCAAAAAATGTTTATCATAGGAGGAACTGGCAGAAGTTGGACCAGTTTGTGGTTTTCAGAGGCAAATAAAAAACTTTTAAAACAACATGATTCTGCAAAAACAATGGATTGTTTTGATGAAGGATTCAATTCCATCTGTTTCAAATTTACCGTATATAGTCGAGTATAAGCTGAGTTTTTCAGCACCCAAAATGGGCTGAAAAAGTCACCCTTGGATTATACTCTGGTTAATACTGGTTAATAATAATGCCGCTTGTGGGGGGGCGAGAGCCCTAATGAGCAGGCATATGCATGGAATGAGGGCTGTTGCTAAACACATTGT
>JANHFR010004782.1:201376-213762 GCA_032468015.1 Mimophis mahfalensis | reverse complement strand
CTCTCTGACACATACCCAAAAAGTTCATTTTCCCTAGCTCTATGAAGGGACTTGTTGGAATTAATTTTAGATACTGCAGAGCTATGTTAGCCTCTTAGGAAATCAGAAGTCTGAAAGCACCTTTTCCAAGAAAAGCTTCTGTAAGCTACAACTGCTGGCAAATACTTACTCTGACTGTGAGTTGTGCAAAGCGCCCAGTCTGGTAGCTCTTCAGCAATGTTTTCAGACTCTCAATTGCCTTGGGAATTTCAGCAGGAGTTGGAGGGACCAGCTCAACCTTAGCATAGTACAAGAAAGTGTCCAGCCGAGGCCTTGAATACGTTGCAGCAGCTACAAAAGAGAGCAAGAGCAAAGTAAGATGAAGAGCAAATGGCAAATGCTAAAACAAAGCCTTTCCAGCTCTATGGTGATATTTTGCTTGGCCTCTGTGGTATAATATTTGCAGTAAGAGTTTGTCTCTAGCCAACTCAAGTGATGAATACAGTATTTGGTTCAAAGGGAAGATTCTTTTGGGAGCTTGTAATGTTCACTAAAAAAGCATCCATCAGTTCCAATAGATCACACAATGTTAACAGCACTGCTTGGTTCTATTCTGGTTCACTCTTCTCCAATAAGAGAATGTTTTTTTCCAAGTACCTATGGAAAGCCAACCTGAGGCTGCCAGAATGCAATCAGGAAAGAAACGTATTTAAATCTTGAGGACCATCCTAGAGCATTGAAGGAATTTACTGATGGTCTCACTTAAGCTTTAAATGAAATTCTGAAGAATGGTAAAAGTCTACAGAACTGTAAAAGGACAAATGTGTTCTGTCATTAAACAGAAATGGAGGGGAGAAGATGGATTATCCAGGGAACTTCAAACCAGTGTAATGTCAGTGCTTAGGAATAGTTTAGAGCATAAAGTGACGAACCTCCAAGTAACTGTAAATACAAGTGTTAAAAAGACATAATGTCAGACTAAATATATTTCATTTTTTTAAAACAATGTACATTGTTCAAATGCTCCAGATGTAATTTTGCTAATTGCTGTGCTGAAATCAAAGTATCCTGTGGCATTTAAAATTAGCAAGCTAGTTAAAGTCTGGCTCAATTCCATAACATTTGGTAGTAACGTTAGCTTGAAATTCTATTCAAAAAGAGCTCTTAAGTGGTTTCTCGTCAAAATGAAATAAAATATCAAGTAAGGCATAAAAAGGCCCCATATTCTTCATTAAGAATGCAGATGGCAAAAAGTTGGACTAATTAATACATTAGGTAAAAATAAAGGTTCCCCTTGCACATATGCGCTAGTCGTTCCTGACTCTAGGGGGCGGTGCTCATCTCAGTTTCAAAGCTGAAGAGCCAGCGCTATCCGAAGAAGTCTCTGTGGTTATGTGGCCAGCATGACTAAATGCCGAAGGTGCATGGAACCCTGTGACTTTCCCACCAAAGGTGGTCCCTATTTTTCTACTTGCATTGTGACATGCTTTCGAACTGCTAGATTGGCAGAAGCTGGGACAAGGAAAGGGAGCTCACTCTGTTATGCAGCACTCGGGATTCAAACTGCCGAACTGTGGACCTTTCTCTGACAAGCTCAGCGTCTTAGCCACTGAGCCACTGAGCCCCTTTAATACATTAAATGACTTAAATGACTTAAA
Source organism: Mimophis mahfalensis (assembly GCA_032468015.1). Classification (NCBI taxonomy): domain Eukaryota; kingdom Metazoa; phylum Chordata; class Lepidosauria; order Squamata; genus Mimophis; species Mimophis mahfalensis. The sequence continues at coordinate 212,125 of JANHFR010004782.1, read as the reverse complement.
TAAAATTCAAAATGATTCAATAATTTTATTATGAGACTATTTCTATAAACTATGATATTCTATGCTTAACTATGAATTCTATGCTTAAATCAATATCAAATCCACAAGTGCAGGTTGCTGATTACTTGGCTCAATAACATACTCATAAAAAAGATAAAAATAGATTACAAATGAATATAAATGGTGTGATATGTTTGCAAAAAAAGTAAATGCAATCTTTAGGTTGCATGGTGTCAGATTATCAGAATTGAGTATTTTACTTTACAGTATACTAGATTAGTCAATGACCAAGTGGAATATTATGGCAAATTCTGGACATCATGGTTTAAGAAACATTAAGAAAAATTAGAATGTACTCAGAGAAGAACAGCAAGGATGACCAGATGACTATAAAATCCTTTGAGGACTTATGGAAGGAATTAGGATCATTTAGCTAGAGGAAGGAAGAGCAAGGTTTAAATCTCTGATATCAAACAGAGGGAACAAGTTCTCTATTATTCCAGCAGACCAAAAACATAATAAACAAAATCAGATTCTGATTAAACTTAAAAGAAAGCCTAGTTAAACCCAAGCATTAATCACTCTGAATAGTGGTAGGCTTCTTGTCACTGGATCTAGAATTCTGGGTTTGGAAGGAATCCTTAGACCATCCCAGACAAACAGCTGTCCCAACTTGGCTTGAAACACTTCAGTGATGGAGCCTCTTCAATTATTCCAGGCGGCAGACTAGTCCTCTGCGTAATATTCTTACTTCAGTTTTGCATATCACTTTGTGAAGCTTCCAGCTATTGGTTCTTGTCTGGTTCCCAGGCACTATAAAGTATATATCACATTTTTCAGAGACAGCACTTCACGTATTAGAAGACTGATATCCTATCTTCCCTTAGCTTTCTCTTCTTTAGGCTAAACCAGACATGGGCATTTTATGGTCCATGGGCCACATCCAGCCTGCAGGTGATCCCAATCCAGCCCGTGGAAGAGAAAGTTGGCAGCATCAGGGGACTGGCAGCCTTCTACCACAGTTCCAGTTTCTAACATGTCCTTTGGGAAAATTAATTGCCCACCCTTGGGCTAAACTGATCGAGTACCTTTAATTCCTTTATAAAGGCTTTAGCTTCCAAGCTCCTTACTTGTTGCTCTCCTCCCTACTCTCTCTAGTTCCTCAGCATCCTTAATTTTTGTAGTCCTGAGGTTAACAACCAAAGATACACCAGTGCTGAACGAATGTTCAGCCCGGTGCCTGAGGCGATGGCTATTGTAAGCCCCCCAGTCAAGTGATTGAAATTTAAGACATGGCAGCCTGCTTGGGGCACTTCAACTGCCCCCCATCTCTGCCCTTTTGGCCCCTGCCCTCCCCAGCTGCCCTTTCCAGTCTACTTGCTCCTACATGCCCAGCCCAATTCTTCCCAAGGCAGCTTCTGGCCATGCAAGGCCTTCTTCCCCAAATTGTGCACATTGGTTTCCGTGGGAGACCTGGAGGAAAAGACCCAGGAGCACGCCTGGTCAGCGGAAGGGTCAAGAAGACAGTGAAGGGCCGATGGCGGAATGCTTGGCGATAGTCGAATATATTATATATATTCATTATACGAGAGAGAGACCTTTTGTTTGGAGAGGTTCTACTCTGCTCACTTGTCAGGCACCGGGGCCTGTCCGTGGTGAGACCTCCTTCCCGCCCTCCTCTAAGCCACCCATCTGGCGCCAACAGGCCCCGCCACCCTGCCCACGGCGGGTCTGCCGGTCTCAAGGAGGCGGGCAAGGTCAGCCCTTCCGAGGGCCCGCGCAGCGCAAGGCAGAAGGCAGGGTTGGTTGGGGCGCCTGCAAAATGGCTGCTCTTCTCTTAACTGCATCAGCCGCCGGCAGCTGGCAGGCAGGCAAGCTGCGGCCGGAGTTGCGGCCTCGTCCCCAGCCGCCCGAGGGTCAGAGCCGGTCGGCGGGCGGGCTGGGGACTGGAAGCGGAGCGCGGCAGGGCGGAAGCACCGCAGCCCCACCGCGTCCACTGAGCGCCCCCTTCCCCGCGGCCCCTCACCGGAGAGTAGCTGCGGTCCCTTGGCGGAGACAGCCCGGAGCAGCTTCTGCGCGGCCTGCGCCATGGCGGAGCCGGAAGGAGCCGCTGAAGGTCGGACCCCACTGGACTGCCGGGCCACGCCCCTCCCTCTACATCAGGGCCGATTGGGCGCTCGCCCCCGCACATGCGCTATCGGTTTCCCCGTCGCCTCGCTGATGCGGCTGTGAAAAGGCGGCGGCAGCAAGTGTGGGAGCGCTCCTCCTCCTCTTTCCCCCTCGCTTGGCTGAGGCGCCCGGCTGGCCTTCCGCTCGCTTTTCCGGGTTTGCATAATAAACTCAGCTCCCGCGCACATTCTTTTAGTTCTTCTCCTTCTGGTGAAATCCCACGAGTTCAGCCTGAAACCTTAAAGGAAGCAGAACCTGGAATCGTCTTGACCACAGAGGAATACAGCCAACACTTTTATTCATCTAAAGGGAGCTAACATACTATGTACACGCAACGTGTACGTCTGTCATGCTGCAGGCACTGTATTAAAGCAGGCAAGCCAGGGCACCTGCACAATCATCTGTTCACAGTGTTCTCCCAAAATGTAGTTACTGGAAGCAAGAGTGATACAGAAAGCTTATGGAAGCTGCTTGATGTTATATGGCCCATACTTCTCCCATTTCTTATTGATGTTGGTTGTTCCTGTTTTGCCAGAGTGAGCCACAAATCACCATGCTACCACAGTGGCTTTACACAAGAAAAACGTCTGCCCCAGTTGAGTAAATACAGCTCTTCTTAAACATAAAAGGGAAAGTCCAGCCCAGTATCTGGGGCAACGGCTAAAGAGAAACCAACGTAGTGAGGGATTCTTATGAAAACAATATAGGAGACAAACTAAACTGTTAAGGGAGGAGGTTTCCAGAAGATCTTAAATATAGGGACCCACAGAAAAGTGCAGAGGAGCCCAAGGAAGCTTGATCCTCCTCATGGAGAAGGAGGAGCATTCAAAATCAGTCCTGGGTTCACTGAAAGAGGCAGCTGGAGACACAGCATTCTGGCCAAGTCACAGTTCCTTTTGTTTCTTTCTGTCTGCCAGCCACTGTTGAATCCTCTCCTTCAGTTCAGTATTTGGCTTGATCTGGTCCATGGTGAGGGGACTGCGATTGAAAGGATCTGTCTGATCACTGCACAAAGAAAGCAGGGAGAGGATGACAGTAAAATTAGGCTGTAAACAGAAGATAATGCCATCAATTTCAGTAGACTCATAAGCATCTGTACACATTTGAAAGTAGTATCGTATATTGAAAAAATGAAGCATTTCCTATCCAACGAGAAAAAACTTGCAATCTTCTAGCTAAGCCTAGGGTTGCTTTTTAGTCTGATCACAGAGCTGTTATCAACTGTTCTTACTGACCTGAAAAGCCTGTCTAACCTCTATTCAGTTTCTTGTAGCAGTGGAAATCTGCTTACTGCAGCTTACAGTAAGCAGTAAAATGCAAAATTACAAAAAATATAACAATAATAAAAATGAAAATAAAAAACGATGAAAATACAGCAATGTGAATAAAAGATGGTGGGGAAGGAGCAGGATGCATGGTGGGGGGATGCTATTAGTCTGATAGCCACCTCCGGCATGTTTCTCCCACCACCGGGTCTTTGGGCCAATTTGCAGAGCCAGGCTCTTACAGGACAGGAAAGTGGTAGCAGACCTCACCCAATCTTGGGGGCAGGATGTTCTAAAGGGCTGGCCCTACGGCAGACAAGGTTCTCCTGGAACCCGTCTGCTAGAGTTCCTTGACTGACTGGATCTGTGGCAGGCCTCTGCCACATGAATGGGCCTGTTCTAGCAGGATGAGACGGTTCATCAGGTAACTGGGGGGCTATGCCATGGAAGGCTTTAAAGGTCATCACCAAGACCTTGAATTAGGATTTGAGTGACTGAGTGCAGGGAGTCCTTATCCAGGAAGGCCACAGCTGATGCACAAACCGAAGCTATGCAGAGCCTCCTTACCGCTCAGTTGCTCTTTGAGCAGGAGTCGCAAGTCCCAAAGAACTCCTAAGTTGTGAATTGGATCTGAGTGAGCTGTACAACCCTGCCCAGAACTAAAGATGTCAAATACCCTAATCCTGAAGCTCTAGGCACTCAAACCACTCTGCTTTGCCAGCGTTCAGTCGTAGCTTGTTGTCCCCCACCAGGGCTCTACAGTCTCCTGGCACTGTGAAGATAGTGACAGAATCACCTAGGTCACCAGGTGTGCAAATGTCAACTTTCATCAGCATACTGCTGATACTTCAGCTCATGGTGATGGATGATCTCACCCAGCAGCTTCATGCACATGATAAACAGTAGTTGAGAGGGTGCCAAGCCCTGTGGCATGCCACAAGAGAACAGTGTTCCTTCACTCCCTAATAACACCAATTGGGATCAGCCTCAGAGAAAGGAGTCAAACCAATGCAGAACTGAACTGCAAGCCCCAAACCTCATGGCTGGCCCAAAAGGATATCATGGTTGATATACTATGCCTTAGACCCAATCAGCAGGGGGATGAAGGAGTGGAACTGACCAGTGGATGCAGGGACAATCTGGGCGTCAACACCACTAGCATCCTACAAGGAAATGAGCGGCAATGTCTGAATCCAAAACTTCACTCTTCCCTAAAAGGAAATTAGACAGAATTCCATTTTCTCCTGCCTTTCTGTCTTCTAAATACCTCAAGAGGTGCCTAGCGATTGTTGCCCTGTCCACTGTGACCCGAGAGGAAGGCAGCAGCACTGGGTCTGTCATTAAGGTGCTCATGATGGGATCCAGAAATTCATCACAGGCATCTGCATATGTCTCCTCTTCCTGCAGCTGGCGATCTGCTAGAGACTGAAGAAACAAATCCAGGAATCAGTAGGGGGGCCCAGCTGGGCTAGCCTGCAGTTAAATCCCTATAGACAAAACTCAAGACAAGCCCCAGAATCTATAGGAGCTAGCTCTGCTAGAAAAATGGGGCCAGTGATTTCAAGGGGTCACCTTTGCCCTGGAAACCGAAACAGGGGAGAGGTAAGAGCCCAAGTACAGCCCTTGACTGACTATTTGATTCCAAGGCACCACAACTAATACAGAGTTGTTTTCTTGTGTCTCGCTGAATCTTGGAAATTTGACTGCATTTATATCACACTGCAATAAATTCAGTTCTCAGCTACAGAGAGGAACGTAAGTCCCGATCAACTCTATTTTTCACCTGTCTCTTTAGACATTTAAATATCCGGCAGCTATTATAAGAACATTGAAATTCAAAGTTCCACTCCCAGATGAAAGCCAAATGTTGCTCAGTACAAACACGGGATGCACTGATTGTTTTCAACATATAGACCCAGATTTTTGGGAAGGGGAGATTGACAGCTTTCCCATCTCACCTTAATTTGCTCTGCCAGGTTGCTAAATGCTACAATCATGTTGCCAGGCTTATTAATTTTCTTCAAAACTCGGACTGTCTGAGCAAAAAGAGTTGGGGAATATGATCGCCCATCCTTAGGCACTGTGGCACAAAAGTTCGCTTCGTCACTGAAACAGAGAAGAGGGCTAAAAGTGGATGCTGAGGCCCCATGCAAGCAAGCCTCTTTTCCATTTGGCACTCTTGGTCATTTCGGCTTTCCTATCCTGCTTCCTTCCTTGCACTTCATAGCCTTTTATGAGGCAAGATCAAAAGCCCCATTCAGACTTGTCCCATTCGTAATTTATTGGCTCTAGTCTGTTTGTACTATAATTTCTCCTGTTCGGAAGGAACTCTTCTGTAAGATCGCTTTGTGGTGAGCATCTTTGTAGTCCCTGAGGTACAATTAACCAACTGTAAATCTTTCTTATGGGGGAATCTCACCCAAATGTAATCTGCCTGAACAGACAGGACAGCTCCACACTTACTCCCTTCAGGGTTCACCTTCTTATATTTCACCAGCACTTGGACCAAAGAAATTTGACAGCTCTCCCCCTTAGCACATAGAATATCTGAGTCTGCATGACACTTTTGTCTAGCTTAATTTAAACTGACTCAGCTGAGCCCAGCCATTGTATTGGCATGTAGTAAATATCAGCCTAAATCATTGTAAGATGATTTGTTGGGCATATCAAGTTACGTGAACACAGCTTTTGTGTTTTGTTAATCTCATTTATGCATGAGTTAGCAAGAATGGTATTCATGAAAGACCAACCTAGCCAAAGTTCCCCAGTATCCTAGGTAGGGTGTACAAGCACAAAACCTGGCCCACTGTGCAAATTCTTGACACTGGATAGGAAGCCCATGCCTCCATCCTGTGGATTGCAGCCAAGATTCAGAGCATTGCCTTGGACTGATACACACAAGACTAAGGGCACTCTCCACAATATAGCCCCATTTCTCTTGTACTTGCAGTTAGATCCAATGAAGATGATTACCAGATGGAAAAGCAATGAAAATTCACAAGACCCACTGGCCATTTTGTCCCTTTTTTCAAGAATCCTTTCTGTGCAATGTACTACCTTCAGGTTTATGGGACTTGAGAGTCCCAAGCCTCCTTCCATGCTCTTCACACTCCAGAGAGCCTGACAGGAAGGGCGTGTCTCCTCTTCTTCCTCACTGGCAGAATTTGGGGGACTGGAATGGGCTACTGGTATTCATAAACCATGAGATGCTCTCCAATGGTTGTCCATTGGCTTTGAGGAGTTAAATTCTTAGTCTGATCAGGTCATCTGAGGAGGACTTCTGGTTGGTTACTGGCAGCTCTTCCACAAGAAACATGTCAACATCCACTAAAACTCTGGATGCATAAGGCAAAGCCCTCTAATCCTCATCCCAGAAGCACTCCAACAGATATTTCCTTTCCAGCATGCAACTTACCCCAGGTTTAGATATATCGTACAAATGTCAGAAACCAGTTGTTGGGGCTTGAAGTCAAATTCACTGAAGTCCTTGACCTTCAAGGCCCCCATTTTGGGGCCTACCAGGTGCTGGAGGAAGTAGTTGAGCATGGAGATGATGCGTTCCGCCAGGAAAGGGTGCACAAAGAGAGATTTGATCTCTGCAATGAAAAGGAGACTTGGTCAGCCGTTCTGCTCCCTTCAGCATTTCATGCCAGGAAGAACACAGGGCCTTTACCTGAGGTCAAGAAAGCCAAGGTCCCGATGGTCTCATTGGACATGATGTTGTGGAAGCGAGCCAACTGCCCAAACATTTGTAGGCTGGCTTCCTTCTCACGCCGCACTTCTGCAGACAGGCTGTCCCACTCACCCCGGTCCTTCTCTATTTGCTGGATCTTGATCTTGCTCAGGTACTGCAGAGAAATTTGAAATGGGCATCAGGAAAGAAAAAGGATCTGTTCTTGGATGCCAAAATCACTCTCTTGCTTAAACAGCCATCTTCATAAGTTTCTTTCGCCTTGGAGACTTACAGATTTATTCAGGAGCAAAGAGTTTTGCATACAAGGCCTTCTGATTTTGCCCAGAGCAGCAACCCTGCGAGAAAGGTTGGACTGAGAGAGAGTGACTAGCTCCAACTCACCCAGTGAGCTTATGGACTGAGGAAGATTACAACAACTTAACTGCTACATTAAAACATTCAACAAAACACAGAGAAATGGGGGAACAGAAACTGTATCAATCGGATCTTTTTTCTGGAATGAAGTGTAGTGCAGAAAGTTCAGTGGGTGGGAATGGAGGTGTCATGGTAAGCCCTTCCTGTAGACATGGAGCAGAAAGAATGAACCTTACAAAGGAGGTACAGAACTGGAGGTACAGAAGCCAAGTGCAAAGACTCCAGATCTAAACCTTTCAGAAAAACTTTCTCAGCAGTAGCAGCTCTGCAGTTGAAGCCTTCCTTTCATCTCCTCAGCTGGTGAAGGGTGAGCAATTACCAAGGCAGAAAATGCCTCTTGAAGCTGCCACACAGTTTCTCAACTGGCTCTGTGCCGCATTAAAGGCACCAAAATTGGCAACCCTTTAACAAGTCATTCTTACAAAATAAAAACAAAAAACAGTCTCACAGAGTTTGGCAGTCACAGTATAATGCTTTACCTGTATTGCTTCATCCAGCAAGAAAATGGCATCATTCATAAGCAGGTTCAGAAAGCGCAAGAAGAGCGGGGGGGCCATGGCTTCAAGGTTCTCAGAGGCATAATCAGCCAGTGCCTGCACAGTGCAAAGAGATGGAGAGCCGGGGGGCATGTTTCCTTCTAAAATACGATTCTTCTCCTAGCCCTTATAATTTGCAAACCTTAGGTCCTTACCTTTATGCTTGCCCGGTATGAATCAGTGTCCCACATATACCGGAGGATAGGGTACATGGGTCTACGATAATTAAACTTCTGCTCAAATTGATGGGGATCCCCTGCACAGGAAAAGGCCCGTAATGATTGCAGGATCTGGAAATACTAGAGGACTGATAACGATCTTATTCTCTGAGAATCCTTCTTGGATGTATAAGCTCCATCCTCCAAAAGCATACAGGATGGAGAGTAGGGAATCAGCTCTTCCCTCCCTCCACCCACAAAAGGCAATGGGGAAGAGGTGGCTTGGACCAGAATGGAACACAAATCTCGTGGAAAAAAAGGCAGCAAGGCCTTTTCATCTCATTCTGCCAGGAGCCCAACCACTACCAAAATGAGCAACTCTGGTTTCAGATCCAGGAAAACGGATGTACCAAGAGTCAGGGCACTTTGTTCAAGGGACTGCACTATGTTGCAAGAACTGAGGGAATGAGTCACCTCCCCCGAAGTCCCCCTCCCTCCTTACCTGTAAATTCAATGTCCACAAAAACCTTAATTAGTGCCTCAGCAAGGTAAGCAGCATGCTGGTAGGAGCAGAAGACTCTCTTGCGATGAAAGACACTTGAGACAAGAGGCATCTGTGCCTGATCCAGGTGAGGCATCACAGCCTCCAGAACTTCAGCCAGTTTGGCTCTCAAATGTGGGTTCTTCATTCTGCCAGGAGGAGTGGGTGGAAACCTTCAAATCCACACTTTCCCCAAAATTCTATCAAACTTCTGCCCGCCCTCCCCCCCCCCCCAATTCTGCTGCAGTTTGGCAGCAGCGAGGGACTTGTGTATCCTCCCAACAGGCAAGCATTAGGTTGCTCACAATGGGTTATCATCACAGGGTAACTACTGCTTCCCACCCCACCTCAGTGCTTCTATGATTCCTGCTATACCACTCCACTGTCACATCCGTGGGCCGAGGTGTTCAAGGAACTGAGCAGTCAAAACCAAACCAACCAAATTTAATTGCTTGAAGCCTCAAGAAAAATTTGAACCTGCGCTCAGTCTAAAGTTTATTGAGTTTAATGGGGTCCGTTTTTTCCTTTCTAAGGCCAGGGTGCTGTTCATTGGCAAACAGGCTGCTTTGAGTGGGCCTGATTCACATCTCTCCAGCCTTCAGAAGAAGCTTTTACCTGTCCACATCCCCTGTGAAGATAGTCACAAAATGAAGTACATGTTCCAGGGAATCAGCTGAAGGTTCCAGGAGATCATCAGCAAAGCGGCGCAGGAAAATGAAGAAATCACCTAAGTTGTCAGCAAAGAATTCTGCAAATGCAAAGACCCAAGTGAACTCTTGCTAAGAATGTACAGCTACCAGCCCCGTGCTTGCTCCTTCCCTGTGAGTGCAGGCATTGGAGGACAGGGCAGCAGTGGCTTCCTGGGGCCACCAAGACAACATTACAGATCTCCTTGGAAGCAGGAGAGGGTTTATGATACTAACAAGTAAGAGGAAACCAAGCCAAACGTAATTTTAAAATGCCCAGAGTCATTCTCTTGAATTAAGCAGCTATAGAAACTGAAATTTAAACAAACATTTCAAGACAAATGCTACTAGCTAAAGGAAAAATATTTCTAACAATATATACTTGTGCAAGTGTGCACATTTAGCAAGGGAAGGGCTGCTTGTGCATGTACCCTTTTACAATTCTACTTCAACAAAAAGATGGTGTTACATATCAGCCAGGAATGAGCCAACACCAAAAGACTATAAGGTCCTATCAAGTGCCTTGGGGCTTGCAAAGTATCAGGCTCCACCTTGGCACTGCTCAAACCCACTTCTGAAGGTTAAGTATCTTGCCAGTCACCTGGGACATAGGCCAGCGCACTCTTCTTCACTTCTGGCAGGGGGAAGGTCAAATCCATCAGCTCAGTCCCTTGGTTTCCAATGGCCAGCTGGACCAGGAGAACAGCCATGGACACCTGCAGATTGAGGCAGTTCTTCAGCATCTGAGGCTCTGTCATGGCTGCTTTAGTGGAAAGGTAAATGGTCATGAGGCGCTCAAACTGCTCCCGAAGATTGTCAGATGAGGGGCTGGAGCTCTGCTGAGCTTCCCGCCATGCCACCTGTAGTCGATGAAGGCTTTGGTTGAGCTTGATCATCTGGTCGTGCAATCTGTACAAGAAACAGATAGAGGTACTAGAAATTAGAAGTGGCAGTACCACCAGAAAAGCACAGTGTGACTACTACAAATTGGGCGGCTATAATGGAAAAGAGGAAACCAGGGAGGCCAGCAACAAGAGGTCGGCTGGGGCAAGAGCTGATGTACGAGGGTTTTTTACATTATATTCTCACAGAGCTGCTTTCATTAAAGGGCCCATAACAAAAAAAGTTTGAAGAAATCATAATTCACTTTAATTTCCATCCATTCATATCCTGCAGTAGGTTAGGTTAGGTTAGGTTTATTGAATTTATATACCGCCGTTCTCCTGAAGGACTCAGGGCGGTGAACAATAAAAACAAAACATACAAATATTAAAAAAAGAATTAAA
>JANHFR010004782.1:171861-186377 GCA_032468015.1 Mimophis mahfalensis | reverse complement strand
TTGAGCCTGGTGAGATTTGAACTTGCCTTAATTACAAGCATCTGGCAGTTAAGTGCTAAGTACTAAGTGCTTAACACACTGCACCACTAAGGCTCTTTACTGGCCCTGCAGAGTCTGGGCGGCCACTTGGCCTGCTTGCAGAGCAGTTCCTTCTTTACAGTGCAGTCCCAGAAACTGCAAAGGATCAGGGTCCAATCCCTGTGTTCCAGGGCTGGTGGATGAAGATGGAAGCAGTCTAGGTCCTGAGAGGAGGCACAGTGTCCCCCTCATCCCTCCCAAAACAGGGTCCAAGTATGGAGGGAAAAAGCTGGGGCTCCTACGGAAAAGTCTGCATTGCAGAGGAGCACAAGCATCCCACCATCTGCACAGTGGAGGGCGGGGAGGGGGGAACGGCTCCCTTTAGCTGGCTTGGCCCTCAACCTCGCTGTGTCTCCTTCTCAGCACTTTGTGGAGAAGATGCTTGACGAGCTGTGTCAGGTAGTTCTTGGACAGCAGAGAATTTCCCTTGGGAAACCCCACCTTGAGGAAGGGTTTTGAGAGCCATGCCTTCATTCACTGCTCTTCTCCTGCTGCAGATATTCAAAGGGATCGTAAAGAACAAAGACTCCAAGCCAGAGCCTCATCCGGAGTACAAGTTCAACCTTAAGCACATCTTGCCACCTGACCTACCACTCAGCAAGGACAATCGGGAGTTCAACGTTTCCCTCCTGTTGCTTGATGCTGACTTTGAGGATTCTGGGCCATACACCTGCTTGGTCAAGAATCCCAAAGAGAAAGATGCCAACCATAGTGGCACCTTTACTCTCAAAGTGGTTGTGATGTGTGAGTAGCACCTGGGCGATGGATGCTGGCCTTGGTCTGGTCGTGCCCAGTTAGAGGCAACCGACTGAGGCAGGACTGTATTTTTCAGCTCCACAGTTGGGGTGGAGGGAACAGCCGTTCCTCTGAGCCATTGGCTTGCTGAGCTTGAGTGGGGGAAGCCCGTGGTTTGAGGGTGCAGGAAGGGGCCTCCTTTCTCCCTGGCCCTCACTGCCTTCTCTGCCTCTCCAGTGGAGAAGGTTGACAACACACTGACGCTGATCATTTTGTCTGTTGTGGGTGGCGTCATTGGGCTCCTCATCCTTATCATGCTGACCAAGAAACTGGTCCTCTTCATCCTCAAGAAGACCCGGAAACAGAAGTGAGTGTGCTTGCGCTGCCTTGGACGGAATATAGGCAAGCCATGTGGCTGGCTGGCTCAGTGACAGCTGCCTGGTTCTCCAGACAGGAGGTTTAGCGTGGGAGCAGGCTCGGCTGGCCCTCCTGCCATGGCAGACTCCTCCAGGGGGTGGAGATCCCCAGAGGCCTTCCTCCTGGATGGCATGGGGGAAACAGCAGCCCCTGGGACAGCCGCTGCTTGGGACCCCCAGTGTGAAACAAGACTGAGCTGGTCTGTTTTCTGTCTCCTGCAGGGAGTGTCTTGTGAGCTCTTCAGCAAATGAGAACACTGAGAATGGGCTGCCAGGCTCCAAAATAGATTCTAAATCAGCCCCAAAGGCCTGACTCCATGAAGTGCAGATCTCTGGGGTCCAATCCTCCAAGCTGATCTGCTGGACTCAGGCAAGGGCAGGAGAAGACCCTCTTTCAAAGGACTGATGCTTGAGACACATCTATGTTACTCAACTGGCTGCAAACAAGCGCTGCTTCTTGGGAGAAACTGCAGAGGCGGATGGCAAGCCTGGCATTGCTCATGTCTGAAGGGTGAAGGGTTCTGGACACAGGCTGAGCTTCAGTTTCAAGAAGCCCTGTAGCTGCAGGAATGAAGTTAGATGGGCACTATATCAAAGACCTGGTTCTCCTTCTGACAGCCAAATATCATCAGCATTGGGGTGATGCTGCCTCCCTCCCTCAGAAGGTAGAGGAGAAAGAGCTGGGTCTGCTTTCCCCACATCTTGAAGCCAGCAGATGCTCCTCTGCTGGATATTGGATTCTGCAATGCATTCCTCATGGGGGGAGAGGGAGGTGGGCTTTGCTGGAGCAGTGGCCTATTGGAGGCCCAGGGGAGCCACGTGTGGTGCCCTTATCGTCTTTAGTGCTTCTTCAGTGCTTCAGGCTTGAGGGTGGCTGCACCTGGACTTGGGTCTTTCTCCAGGTCTCCTCCTGGCAAGACAGCAGAGCAGATGTGCAGCGATGCCTCAAGAGATGGGAATCAGGTGGTGTCTCATGGTTTTAGGCTGCCCTTGCTCAATGAGAAGCTGATGTCCAAAGGCTGCTCTGCCATGCTGCTGATTCTTCCTCTCAGCTTCTCTTCTTCACTTGCATGCTCATTTCCTGGTCTCCTTGCCAGGGTGAGGGGGCCTGCAGGAGCTGAGCTTTTTACTGGAGCATGACAAGAGCAGCATTTCTAACGCCTTATTATCCTCCTGGCCCAATTTAATGCCCCATCTATAATGGGCAAGGAGGACCTGCCCTGTCTGTTGCCCAGGTGAACAAGATGCCAGATTGGCAAGATGTTGCCAAGTCAAGATGTTTGAGGAGCAGCTGCATCCTGCTCACCCCAGCACCTCTCCCTTCCCTGGCTCTGCACCTGGAAGCCATTCCTGGACCACCAGCCAGGGCAAAGGACACCCAGAGACTTCCTGGCCAGACTGTTTCCCCACCCCACCAGTGATGGTGTTCCTCTGACGGAGGTTTTCTTATTTATTCTGAGGTATAATTTCAGCAGGGGGCAAGAATGCCCAGGTGTAGCTGTTGTGATTGTAAAGGATATGCCCCACTCCTATACATACATCAACTACATTCACTAACAAACCTATGAGATGTCCCCCCCCCAATACATATGAGCTCTGACCGAATGCCCTTATTAAAAAAACTTTCACAGCAAGCTGAATTGGTGATAGGGAAAGGATTCAGTCAGGAATCTGTGGTCTGTTAGCTGTTCTGAAAGATAATATGGCTAGCAAGGGACCTAATAGGAAGGGAAATGGGTTTATTTTAAATATTCCAACAGCACCCTGTCATTTTCACTGTCTCTGCCTTTACCCTTTTTTGTCTGGCTATAGAAGGCCAAAGGTCCATCAGCACTGGCTCTGCTTTGGCTCAGGGCTGCTCATCTTTTCTGGGAGCCCAATATTGTAATACCAAAAATAAACCTAAACAAATTGGACGCTGCACCATGTCTTCTCTTTGCCCAATCCCTTCAGACTCAAATCAACACACACACACCTGGCCCCAGCCAAGGCCCCTCCACAATCCAGTGAAGAACCCCAACCTTTCCAGCTCTGCTGGCCACCGGAAAGGTTTCCTTTGCCTAAGGACAGGGCTGACACACCCAGGTACCCCAACAAGGACCTGCCCAGCTTCCCCAAATGGCCAGCCAGATATCCCAAAGACTTCCTGCCTTGTAGCCCTAACTTCTATAAAAATCTTGGCTTTCCTGTAGTTTGGGGTCCCTCTTTCTTGTAATGCAGACACTCAACAATCCTCGCAATAAACACTTGCAGTGAACAAATTTTCCCTGGAGTTTGGGCCGCGCTTGGCACCACTTTGCGGGTGGTGACTAATTTAGTAAGAATCTCCTTTTTATTCTGATGGTCCCTAAGAATTCTAGGACTTTCCCCAAATTCCGGGACAGGGATATTTATTTGTTTATTTTATTTTATTTTATTTTATTTTATTTTATTTTATTTTATTTTATTTTAGTTTAGTTTAGTTTAGTTTAGTTTAGTTTAGTTTAGTTTAGTTTAGTTTAGTTTAATTTGTTTTATATACCGCCCTTCTCCCTGAGGACTCAGGGCGGTTTACAGGGCATTAAAAATAGATATCACAAAAGTTAAAATGGAATTAAATTATAACAAGCCCACACACACAAACTAAAACACCCCTCAGTCCAGACCGGGTAGGAACGAGTGAGGCTCCTGTGGAAAGAGCGCGGGGCACGGCTCCTAGAAGAGGACGTCTCCGCCTCGCTCCGGTGCAGCAGGAGCCGCAGAACGGCCGCGCTAGAGCCCGGCCGGTCGGTGGCGCCCAGCACAGCAACAACCTCCGCCATCCGCCTGGAGAAAGGGGCCGGGCGAGGTCTTCCTTGGGCGTCTGGTGGGAGGCTCCCGATCCGTGCGGGACGCACCCAGCTCATTCCAGGTGTGGGAGGCATTTCGGCGGAGCGGCTGGCAGGATCCCGCAGAGGGAGGCGCTCATGGCTACCCCGGCATCGCGGCGGGCGGGACCCGCGGCCTGGGGCTTCTTTCTGCTCGGTAAGACAAGCCTGCCCGCCCAGAGCGGCGGTGCAAAGCAACTGGCTCCCCGCGGAGGAGTCCAGGCTGGGGCCCCTCGCTGCGGACCCCGATTCTGGGCCCTGATCCCGACCCCGTGGAAGGCAGAGGCGCGGCCTTGGCTCTTCCGGAGTCGCCGCCTCTGGGCCGCCCCCTGCAACGGTTGTGAACCCCGGCCCCCACGCCCGGTGCTGCCCTGGGCGGCAGCGGTGGCGTCACCGGCAGACGAGTTCCTGCACGTCGGAGCAACGACCTGTTCAGCAACTCCCTTCCCCTCTGCGGAATTCGCCCTGACTCCCTCCGCTCAGACTGGGCGGCGCCCACCTCCCGGAAGCGGCGGCCAGGTGCCTTGGGCCCCGCAGCGGCATTCCCCTTCTGCTTCTTTCCGCAGCGTTCGGGCCCGTGGCAGCTCTGGAAACGTTCACCCCCGGCACCCTGGAAGCATTGAACGGGACCGACGTGCGCTTAAAGTGCACCTTCCGCAGTCCAGTCCCCGTGGGGCCAAAGCTGGCAGTTTCCTGGTACTTCCAGTCCGAGCTCAAGGAGCCCCTGGAGGTGGTCAGTCCCCTTGCAGGGTGGTGAGGCAGAGAGGTTGCTAAGGGTCAGTGGGTGGGGTGGGGGCTCGGCTGGAGGCACCTGGGGAGAAAGAGCTGCCAGTGTCCCCCCCTGCTTCAGAAGCCTTTGGCAGAGTGGCCTTTGCTTCCCTGGGCTAAGTGGGGGCAGGGAGGAGAGCACTTGGCTCAGCGGGCAGAATTCCCAGGGGGAATGCATGGCCTTTTTGCTGGAGCCTCAACTCAGCCTCTCCTGCCCATCCACTCAAGCAGAGGTACATAGCTGCTGCTGAGCGCCCCAGGCACACTCGCTGCAGGCTGACCTGGATGGCCCTCTTCCAGAGAAGCTTGGGGAAGCTTCCCCAGTTGAGGGCCTTCTCCTGGCTGTTGGGCATCCCCCCCCCCTCATCATAGCCACTGGGCAGGCCCTTCCCTTGCCCAGAGCTCACCAGAGTCCTTTCACAAAGCAGTGAGGTAAACTCACTGGACTCGGGTGCAGGATATGCCACTAAGCGAGGACCAGGAGCTGCCTAACACCTCTGCTGCTGTTCTCTTGGCTGTGCTCAGGTGCTCTACTACAATCACTGGGCTTACCCCTCCAAATCAGGCCGCTTCCTAGACAGAATCACCTGGGATGGCAACATACACAAAAATGATGCTTCAGTTATGCTCCACAATGTGAGCCCCAAGGACAATGGGACCTTCCAGTGCCATGTGAAGAACCCACCTGATGTGGATGGTGTCATTGGCGAGATCCAGCTGAGTGTTGTCCTGAAAAGTGAGTGGGCCAGGTGGGCTGCAGGGAGCTGGGATTGCTACACTTGTCTTTCTCTTCCTCACCTGCCATCCTGTTGTCTCTGGATAGGGAGCTTCTCGGAGGTGCATATTTTGGTCCTCACCATTGGCATTTCCTGTGCTGCAATGGTCCTCCTTGTGGTGGTCGTGGTGATCTGGCGTCATTGGCGGAGGATGCCGCAAGACAAGACAAGGGAGGTGGGCAGGTGAGAAGCAGGGAGGGACTGGCCTCCTGGGTGGCACTCTTTTGTGGCAGAGGACGGTGCAGGTGGGTGGAAATGGGGCTACGCTGAGGAGGAGCTGGCATGGTCTGAATTCACCCAGTAGAATCCAAAAGCCACGGAGAGTCCTGCAAATGGCTGAGTTGAGGCTGCCCAGCAGACTGAAATGAGCTGATCAGAGATAATATACAGGAGATTCCTTTGAATGGCTTTGCCCTACACACAGGAGAGAGGCAGCTAATTATTGATTGACTCTGTGGGTGCTTTACATGTACACCGGATTCCAAAGTTCAAGACAGGGCACCTTCTCCCTCTGCTTCCTGCAGCTGGACACCCCCCCCCCCAAAGACCCTCTTGCCTCCCCTGGATGGCTTGCCAGTAAAAGGCTGATATGGCTGGACTCAGCAGTGATTTTGCAGCCTCCCAGCAGGATTAGGGAGCCGGAGCATCTCCCAAAACACCCCTGAATGCAACCTGAGCCAGCGGTGGCTACCCAGCTGTCCTGCCCCATCTCCCCCCACCTCCTGCCCCATCTCACAAAGCAGCCACTTTCCTGCCTCCTGACCTGCAGCTGCTGCTCTTCCTCTCTTCCCAAATAGGTCAGAGCTACTGAAGCTGAAGGAAGTCAGAGAAGAAAAGGAGAACCCTCTGTCGGGAGACGGGACCCATCGGTCTTGGTAAGGATGCTGGGGCCCGAGGGGCTTGACTGGCACTGGGCAGGAGCTGTTACCAGCTACTCCAGGATGGAGGCTGAAGTTTCCCTTCCCTCTAAGAGAGACCGTGGATGGAGGGGCTGTGGCTACACCTGCCCTTCTAGCCTTCGTGGCCACCCAAATTTCCTCACAGTTGGAGGCCTGGCCCAGCACCTCCCCTGGGAGCCCCACCCACAATAACTCCTTGTGTGCTTTTCTCTCCCAGATCCACGCATGGATGCTGTGGCTGGCTGGAGCGGAGGTGGCAAAGGGGCGTGTGCTCCTGGCCTTGAAGGAGAAGACCTGCACATAGAGGGCCTGCAGGAAAAAAACCCTCACCTTCTGCCTGCATGACGCCCAAGGTCTGCCTAGCTATTCTTCTCCATGTGCGTGAAGCAGCAGCCCTTCCCTGCCCACCTTGAGCATGGAGTACCTTCGGCTCAGTGACTGAAGACCTCAAGGCCACTGACCACCAGGTTGGGGTCAGCAGACAGATCTGGTTAAGACAGACCGGCCAGGTCAAGCTTGGGGGAGGGCAATGGGAACCACTTTGCCAACCGGTCTGCTCTTGTTCCTGGGCCAAAGCCAATGGGGATCCCCAACCCCTTAGAAAAGGGCCTCCTCTCCAACAGGATCAAGGCCCCATTTCTGTGGTCTGCCTGGAGTAGCAGGAGCCCTGCCTGATGCTGTGCAGGCAGAAGAGCTTTGAAAGGACCCGTTTCCTGCTCGGTGCATGTCCTGTACAGCCCCCCAGCCCAGGCTGGCAGCACAAACCTTTCCTTAAAACCAGGGTTGGCTTTCTCCTTCAAGAAGATTTAAAAGCCCTGGACAAGAAGCAATTCTCTGACCACTGAGCCCCTTTTCTGCAACGCCACTATATTAACCCTACCAACAACTACCTCTAAAACTCAGAAGCTTCAGATATTACTGTCTGCTGGATTTCTTATGGGCCACCTTTTCCTATCCTTAGGTGACACACTTTCATACACTAATTTATTTAAAAAGTCTTGTTAAATTTTGTATGCAAATGGAATATTTTATAATAAAGGTACAATTGCCTGGGATTAAAAGTGATTGTCATCTAGCTAAATGGAATGAAGCACGGCACCCCATCCCGTACAGTCAGACAGCCCTGGAAGAGAGGAATCTGCAAACTACAATCCTGGGAGGGAGCACAGAAAGAAGTTCCTGCCCAGAGGCCCAGGAGGCACAAGGGGGAGACCCAGATCAATTTAGTGGGGGCAGCTAAGAGGAGGGGGTGTGGTAGATCATGGGGAAGGAGCATGGAGTCTCCAGCAGTGTCTGGACCTGGGTTGGTTGGTTGGGAGGGAGGGTGGACTGGGCAATGCTGCCTAAGAGACCCACAGATGACACTGCCTCTCCTGGGTCAAACTCCCTTGCCCTCCAGTGACCTCTGGATCAAGACCTCAGTGGGTGCAGTCGGCTGATTCCAGGCTCTGGGATGGCAGCTGAGGTGGCTGGGGCTGTGAAGGGAAGGGCCTTTTGGCCAAACCCAGCCTGCTCCTGCTGAGAAGAAGAACTTGTTGCAGACCAATCAGCTTGACCAAGGACCAAAAATGGCTACTGGAGCCTCTTTTGCACATACTGGTGTCACATTGACAAAAGAAAAAGAAAAAAATATAATTTCACCTTCATGATGAAATTATATCACACATTTTTGTACAGACAGGTTCCTGTTCTAAAATTCTCCTTTTCTTGGTCAGGTGATGTGAGGTGATTACTTGTAAAGTCACAGATGGACTGGGCTGTTGCATTCCAGAGATGGTAACAATTGTTGTTTGGTTCAGGCCTAGCAGGTCCTGGGTGGCCAAGGTGGGGCCCTGGGGCCCAGGCAGCAAATGGAGGGTAAGACAAATGCAAATACACAATACAGATGAAGAGTGTCCTTCAAGATCTGCAATAGTTCTACTTCTTGCATCCGATTCGATCTTTAATCTGCACACAGAGAGTCGGAATGCTGCTTTTTTGCCAGCAATTGCTCTCGGGAAGTTTCCGGACATCAGGGCAGTTTCCCCCGCCCCTGTCCGCCTCTTTACTTCAGCTTCACCCTGGAGGAGATTGAAAAACGGCCAAAGCGCCTTGACTGGTGCCCGAGTTCTGGCTTCCCCACGGGGGACCCTGCTCTCTTTCGCCTTCCTGGCCAGATCCGCTCGAGATCTGCCGGTTGCCCCCAAACAGTCACCAGGGGACGGGCGCCCCTGCTTCCTAGGGCCCGTGGCGGTAAGCAGGACGCCCCTGTCCCCAGCGCTGGCAGAGCTCCTCTGAGCAGGGCCCGCCTCTTCCGGCTTCACCGCCCGCCCGGGCAGGTGCGGCAGGAGCGGAAAGATGGGGCTGGAGCGGAAGAAGCCTGGCGGAGTGGCCGCGCTGCCTCTGCTCCTCTTGGGTGAGCAGAGCTGCCGCACGGCGGCGATGGAAGACGCGGGGAAGGCGAGCTGGGGAGGGGGACGCGGCGGAGGCTTCAGCCAGGGGCCCGCCCGACTGCCGCTTCGGGGGGCGGGGTCGGCTCAGAAGCCCCGCCGTGGCGGTCTGCTTTCTCTGGCGACGGGCTCCGGTGCCAGACAGGCGGCGGGAGAGGGGCGGAAAGCGCCCGGGGGCTGCGGCCCGGAGGCTGACCTGCGCTGGGGCTGTGCTTGCAGCGGTTGCCAGAGTCCACCTGCTGGAGATCCAGGCGGCTGCCCAAGTTCGCGCGTTTGTGGGTGAGACGGTGACCCTCAAGTGCTGGTTCAAATCCTCCGCGCCCGTCACCGAGAAGCTCACCATCGACTGGACCTACCGGCCTCTTGCAGGGGGCAACTTGGAACCGGTGAGCCACGGAGGTCCCTGGTTCTGCTGCTTTGATGGCCCTGGAGTGGCCCAGTCCATGGGAGGGCTGATGAAAATTGCTGGGCAGCCTGGTGACCTCTTCTCCCTGGGGGAGCTGGCTGCTGTTGGCTCTTCTGCTCTGGGATGGCTTACCCTCCCCTCCCCCAGGTCTTCCACTACCAGTCCAATGCCTACCCAGCCAAAAGAGGGAGTTTCCGGGACAGAGTTTCTTGGGCTGGTGATGTGGCCAAGCAGGATGCTTCAATTATGATCTGGAACCCAACCCTGGAGGATAATGGGACATTCACCTGTTCTGTGAAGAACCCCCCTGATGTGCAGCACAACATTCCTCAAACCCTGCTGACAGTCAGTCACAGAGGTAAAGCAGAGACCCCAGTGCCTGGGACAGGAGGGGGAGTGTCCTGCAGACCCTGAGTTCCCACTGTCAGCTGGCTCAGGCTGGTGGTCCTTCTGCCTGCCCTGAAGAATGTCTTCCAGTTTGGGGTGCCTTGGGTAGCAGAGGGGGCTGTGCTAGTCCCCAACATTGGCATTTGTGCTGGGCGATGGACATGGGGGACTCTTGTAGACTCACCTAGGGCCTATTCTAGCAGCTGGCTGGAGGGAGTTTTGCTCCACCTGTCCCATCCTGCTCTGTTTCCAAAGGTGCCTCCTTCCAGCTGACCTCATCAGGACTGCTTTCCATACTGGTCTTTCTTCCCTCTGGCATTGTGGTGGTTCTGCTGCTGGTTCGAATGAATCAGAAATCTGGGCTGATGAAAGCAAGGAGGCAGCTTGGTTACAAGAAATCTTCCATCGAAGTCTCCGAAGAGTAAGAGCGGTGTGGGGGAGGGATTGAGTATTGGCACAGGAAAAGAAGGTTTTGAAGAAGGGCTGAGATGGCCCCCAGCTCCTCTTAAGGAAGGTAAAGATGGCCCTCCCTCTGCTAAACCCCAGGGCAAGCCACTGTTGAGAAGGAGAGGCCCACCTGGTAGGAGTAGAGGGGCCAATGATTGGGCTGGTGGTGGAACTGGTTTCTTCTCTGTCCTTTTTCTACAGACCTGAGCAAAGTGGCTGCAGGGAGCGGCTGGTTAGCTGTTGTTTGCAGTGCCTGGTAAGCCAAAAGTCCATTAAGAGAGAAATCTTTCCCCACATGTTATGGAAGCACTAATTCCTGCATCCTCTCACTGGGAAGGCAGCAGAAGTTCAGCCCATCCCTGCTTGCATCCCCCTCATTCTTCCCCACTGAGAACCAGCAGACACTTGACAGCTGCTCATTGCAGAATGCTTAGACTTCCCTCAGAATGCCCTGGAGGGTTTCTGAGCTCAAAAAGGTGACCCAAAGAGAATAAGTAGGAAGTTATAGGAGATGCCAACAAGGCTCTGTAATTGGGAGCAAAGGGAGACCTGCTGGAGATATTGAACTTATTGGCAGAGAAGAAAATGTGGACAGACTAAAAGCCTTCATCTCCCAGCAAATGTTGTAGCTTAGAATCATACATAATCTTCGTTTACTAGCTGCTCATTCAGCAACTGTTCGAAGTTGTGATGGTGCTGAAAAAAACCCCATACACTCAATTTATGACCATTAATGTCCTTCAAGAATCCCTGTCATGTGACTTCCATTATGTTCAATAAACAACCTGTGTGTGTGAACTGTGTTTTCCCCCCTCCTTGTGGCTTGGAAAGGAAGGGGTTACAAGACAGTAAGCTATCTGCTCTTAAATGATGAAATCCCCTTGGCAAAGGGAAGGAGTCAGGGAAGAAGTGATTCCTTCTTCCCTCTACAGAGCGGAGAGGAAGGAATTTCAAAAGATGCTGGAAACTGTGTGCCACACCTGTGGCTCCCAGCCCTGGGTTGCTTGGACCATTGCATTAGTTTCCATTGGTACAAGAACATTCCAAAGAGGGCAAATAAAGCAGAAAATGTGAAACTCCATGTCTTTGCTTAGTTGTAGAGTTGCCAGTTCCGTTTAAGTGAAGATTATCTATGAGCATAGAGGATCAATTTATTATTTATCAATTAATCAAAAAATGTATATAGCTGCCTTTCTTGTACAAGTTAATTCTAGTTCATGTACAATAAAACCAACAGTTGAAATATTTCATAAAGGCCACTTAAATAAGAGCAAGATTATGAGGGAATGCATCAGAATGTAGCTTGTAATGCAGTCAATATGCAGGATCCTCTGTAGGAGAATTCCCCCCAACAAAGAGCTAGCCACAACTGGGGAAAGGGATGATGCTCCATAGGGTGGGTGTCCCAGCAGAGAAGGCTCTGCTTCTGAGCAAATGGGGCCTGCCAGACCTGATGGGATGAAAAGATTTGCAGGTAGTCCTTGACTTATGACTACAATTGAACCCAACATTTCTTTTGCTAAACAAGACATTTGTTGAGTGAATTTTGCCCCATTTTATGACCTTTCTGGCCATAGTTCTTAAATTAATCACTGCAATTTTTAAGATAGTGACATGGTGGTTAAGTGAACCTGGCTTTCTCATTGATTTTGCTGGCCAGAGAGTTTCAAAAGACGAGCAATGATTCCAGATCCTTACAACTGTCATAAATATGAACCAGTTGCCAAGCATTCGAATTTTGATCAAGTGACGATGGGGATGCTACAACAGTCATAAGTGAAAAATGGCCATGTCACTTTTTTCACTTAGTGAAAGTAAGTAGAAGACTTAGTGTTGTAAGTAAAAGACTATCTGTGCATCCCTCAGATTCAGAACAATAAAAGAGGACTTCCTTATACCAACCTTCATTCTGAGATTTGCCAGCATCAGGTATAGCCCCAGTGGTGTAAAACAGGGCAAAACTCTTCACAGGTCTTGGTTTGAATGGCATTTTTGAGCCCTCCAATCTTGGGCATCATGCCAATTGCTGGCAAGAGAGGTGGGTCCGTCTGCCTTTGCTTGAATTGGTTGTGCCTGTGTGAATTGAATGCTGGCAGGGGAGACCTTCAGGTTGCTCGCATTATTTGGGGGGATGTCCTCTGCTGGGGGAGAGTTCTTGCTGGGATCTTCATCCCCGAGATACCCTGTTTGTGCCTGAGCTAGCAGCACTTGCGGCCCAAAGGGCTGAGTCGAGCGAAGGGCTGAGCCCCTTCCTGATAGCTATTCCTTACCTCCTGTTCAGGACACTGATGAGGAGGAACCACCGTACTGATGCTGACGGAGGGAAAACAAGTCACTTTTGCAGCGCCACTAAGATCCAGCTCAGGAAGTCTCTAGCAACTGGAACTTCGCCTGGAGTAAAATGACCGGATTTCATCCATTCTAGGAGTTATCCTGATTTGATATTTTCTCCTTCCTAGCCTTTCTCTTGCCTCATGAATAGGCCTGGAAGAGGGGGCAGTGGAGGGTTTATCTGGCAGCCAGGCTCTTGGGCTGCTGCTCTCCATGAGCTTCTGGCCTGTGAAATGTGAGTAGAGTCCCAAGTTCTTCTCTAGGCTTCCTGTCCTGAGAAACCCCCCATGTAGTTTGAGCTCACAGCCGGAAGAGAAGATGGTGAGGGTGAAGACTAATTTAGAGGCACAGGATCGGGCTCTTTGTGGTCTCCCCTGTAGACAGTAAATGTCGGCTACTTCAGTGTGGCCATTGATGGATACAAGCACACGTCTACCATGGCTGCAAGGCCCCTCTGTATCTTTCTGGATCTGGGCCTCCTGTGGAAGGAGGGCCAGGCCTCTTAGGTCTCCAGCTGGTCTTGTTGAGCAGTGTGGCCTTAACGTGGAAATCTATATGAACCAGCTGAAGCTAAATGTCCAGACTGTCCCCATCTCATAGTTAGGACCGCTGGCCTTAGGGTCTTCACCTCCAGATCCACCCTCCTTTTCGTTTCTTCCTTGGTCAGCTTTTCTTTGCAAAGAGCCTCTCCTGCAACCAATAAAATGTCTTGTGCCAACTCTATCTATTCTTTGTGTTTTTGGTTTGACCAGAACTGGTCTATCATTAACTGGAGTGGGGAGCAGGGGAGGAATTGGAAAAAGCACACACCTACCTTCCCTGCATTTGATTTTGGACAGTGCCTGCTGAAGATTGAATAACCTTTCAGTCCAGAAGGATGAAAGACTGCTGCCAGCCAAATGCCATAAATCCTTGCAGATAATGAAGGAAGGAATGGTCTTCCCCAGGTTACCATCGGGAGCCTGACTGCTCTTCTCCTCTCCTTTAAGGGAGGGGCCAGCTGGGGCATCCCTCTGGCTCAGTGAGCAGGGCCAATCACACCTTGCCCCTTCAGAACCACTTCAGAAACCCCACATGCTTCCAAGCACTGCTGTGGCTGATGATGATGACCACCACCACCACCACCACCATCTCTGAATGTGTCCTTGGATCCTGTGCATACGTGGCTACCAAATGTGCACAGAATGACTGAGGGGAATCAAACAGGTAGAACCAGGTTGCTCTGATGGGGAATGGGAGAGGCCACAACTCAGTTCGTGAAATATCAGGAATGAGAATATGATGTCCTGCCAGAGGGGTTCCCTAGAGAGCAGTGGATGGTTTGGTGAAGGTCCCTTGTCTCAACCTGGAGGCTCAAAAGGACATGGGGCCCAGACTCTCTGCTGGGCTCTGGCTGCAACACTCGGGACATTCTGTGCTTCTGTGCCACCTTAATGAGGATTTAAGTTCCATGTAAGCTTAGAGCGGCTATGGGGCTGAAGTTTGGAGTTTACTCAGAGCCATTGGCATAGTCTTTACATTCAGTGACAGTAACTGTGTGCTAAATAAATAAATAAATAAATAATAAATAAATGTGTTGCAGTAGTAATGTGAGTGGCCACAGTTACCTTCTTGGCTCTTATTTTGGTTCTGTTCCTGATTTTTGCGGGCACTTGGAGATGTCCCAACAATCTGGTGGGCAGTTTCTTCAGATGCCCATTTGACCTTCTGTTCCAAAGGCAGTGAAAGCCTTGGCAGCTTATTCTGACCAGCCCTTCCTGCATGTGGATTCCAGGCAATGAAATGCTAGAGAGATGCCTGGAAGGAGATTGGAAACTGAGGGCATGACTGTTGGCTCTAGGCCATGGCAGCAGGGCATTGACTGAGCATGTCTTTGGCCTTGGTAAGGAGCCACTTGGAATCAGATACTGGCACTCTGGATTCCAAGGAGATGATGTGATGGTGCCTTGGAAGCTGATCTGGGATTTATCTGAACCTGTAAACTGACACACTCTCACA
>JANHFR010004782.1:139858-161268 GCA_032468015.1 Mimophis mahfalensis | reverse complement strand
AGGTCTAAAAGCACCAGGACAGAGGAGCAACCCCTGTCTCTGGCGCACCAGAGATCATTGACCAGTGCGACCAATGCCGTCTCGGTGCTGTGCCCGGTCCTGAAGCCCGACTAAGGGTCTAGATAGTCAGTTTCCTCCAGGAACTGAGGAAGCTGCTGTGCTTCTTCCCCAGAATCAGGGGGGTTCTGCTAGTATCCTTTGCAAACTTTCATGAGCTGCAGCTGACTTCATCAGTGTCAGAGTTAGAAGTGTCAGTTGGTTGCCATGGTGAAACTTCTAATCTGACACATTCCTTTCTGGAATCATGAGATGGAAGAGAATTGGCATGAAGGCAGAGGCACGTCATTGGACAATGTGATTTATGATGTATGGGTGATGGGTTGAATTTTAGCTACTTGTGTGGAAAAGTGAAACCAAATGCCAGTTCAGAGATTAATTGCATTGTACTATTTTATTTTATTTTATTTTATTTTTTATTTTATTTTATTTTAATTATTTTATTTATTTTATTTTATTTTATTAAATTTCATTTTATTTTATTAAATTGTATTGCATTTTATTTTATTTTATTTTATTTTATTTTATTTTATTTTATTTTATTAAATTTATATACCGCCCTTCTCCCTGGGGACTCAGGGCGGTGTACAGGGCGTTAAAACAAGATTATATGCAATTACTAGCATGGGTCTCCAAATAAAGGGTTTGACTTGGATAAACTTGGACTCTGAGTGCTAATCTGAAAATGGAGAACCTTCACTGGAATGCTGACAATCAGATATATAAGTTTTCTGGTCAGAAACAATGCTACCAGATTCCCTCTGATTTTTGTCTACCGTGGAGTAGCATAGATGTCCTTTAAAACTTTCTCCCTAGAGAATCATCTATGGTGATGCCTGTACATCACAATGCTGAGGAATGATCTCTGGCACAAATGCTGCTTCCTATCCTCTACAAAAGTCTCTGGAGCATACCTACCACCTTCTACCCAATAACAATAAGAACTGGGAACTTGTTCAGCTGGCAGTGCCAATGCTGAAGAGGTGCATTTGTAAGTGCCATATACCAGAGATTCCTCCTTGCAGTCTAGACAAGACAGAGTTAATCCAAAGAGCGAGAAGCTCAGAAACTCTAATCAATAGTCTCTGTGAGAAGGAAAGCTGATGTGACACACAAGAATTCCAACAAGTCCCTTATTAGTTTATTTCTCCCACTTTATATGTGTAGAGGGGGCAGGAAGCTTGCCTCTTTTAGGGGCCATCTGCAATGGTTCCCTGCTTGGTGGTCTGGAGCCTGCATTCCTTTTCTCGGTATAAGAAATAATCCCCCTACCTAAAAACTCACCCAAGCCTCAGTTTGTTCATTGCTCTTGCTTGTGTCCTACTCCCAGTTTTGTTCTGGCGATCCAGCACCGGCATTGTGTACAAGCAGCCAGCAGAGAGCTGCAGTGACCACGCTGTGCGATGTGATGGGGTTCCCGACTGTTCTCAGGGGAGCGATGAACTGGACTGTGGTAAGGCCGGAAGGTTTTGGGGAGCCAGGAGGCCAAACTTGGGTTGTGGGGCTGGGAGGCTTCTTCCCTCCCAGAATCACCCATTCAGATTCTTTTCTCTTCTCTCCATTTCTGCAGTGCGCTTTGGGTGGAACCAGTCCTTGCTCCATATCTACTCAGGAGCAGAAAGGGAGTGGCTGCCTGTCTGCAGCCAAGCCTGGACTGAGGCCTTCTCCCGAAAGACCTGTCAGCAGCTTGGATTCCTTAAGTAATTCTGGGCCTCTTTGTAAGAAGGGGAGGGAGCCTCATTATTAGACTCTCGCTTGTTTTGCTGGTCCTGTTCCCATGCAGAGTGCCCTGGTGGCAACTTTTCAAGCAGTGGAAAGAGCTGTTTGTGGACCACGCTCCTTCAGATGATTTGGGGAGAGGGGGGACATTGTGAGGAAAAGAGATAGGGCTGTTCATAAACTGAGGGTCTTGGGAGGCTGCATGGTGTGCCAGGGATGTTTTGTAGCACAGATAATGTTGACTTTTTAGTCACTGTCCACTCCTGGCCAAGCTGTGTTTGTAGTGGCCTGGCCTCGCAGGTGCTGGGGAGCTACTCTACAGCTGTGCAGCCTTCCCCAGGTGTCCTTTAGCTGCAACTCTCTTCTGCCTCCCTAGTGCTTCCGATACAGAATACGTCCCTCTGACATTTTCTGGGAAAAGTCTTTTGGCTGGTGAGATGCAAAAAACTATTCAGCAGAGTCTCAACAGGTAATGGGCTGCTTGGGGTGAGGTGGTGGGTTGGAACCCACCTCTCCATGGTGATCCCTTGAACCATTCCCCAGCTTCACCTGTGAGAAGTCATGGTGAAGGGATTCACCTGTCCCTCACTGCTCTCTGCAGCTTTCCCCTCGCCGGGCCCTCGAGAAGACGGGTCTTTCTCCCAGACAGGGAGACTGACCTGGGATTCTGAGCACTCCTTTGGCTGGTGAAAGGCCCTGCTAGCTGCAGGCTCTGTTTCTTGCTTAACCTCTGGTTTATTTATCTCCTCTATAGCTCCCAGTGCCGTTCTGGAAAGCATGTTTCTCTCCGATGCACAAGTAAGGAGACAGAGGAAGGTGGAAGTGGGTGGGACCTGGCTCTGACACTGAGGGACTTTTGCACTTCTGCGCCATAGTTGAGGAGGGGTGAGGCAGTGCCTAGGGATGATCTGCTCAAGCAGGGCTCAGTGGCACTCTTTCTCCTTCTTTCATAAGCTCCTATCTAAAGAGACCTTCCGGGGCAATATAGAGCATACTGTACTATGTTCACACTTTGAAAAGCAATAAAAGTTATAAACACCATGGAGAAGAGCCTGTCAGAGTGGGAGAAAGACCCACCCTTGAAAAGTTAGGATGTGCACGTCACATGGATTCTGCATGGGGCTGGGAGCTGGGCTGGAAATATAGAAGAAAGATTTGGCTATTGAAAAGGGGCCTTGGCTGCATCTCCAGGTGGGTTGGTATGGTGCATGTGTATATGGAGGGCTTGTCTGCACTCCCCCACCTGAGGTTTTTGGATGTTTCTCCCTGCAGACTGTGGGCAACGGATATCCGGCCGCATTGTGGGAGGCACTGAAGCATCTGCCAGTAAATGGCCTTGGCAAGTGAGCCTCCAATATGGCTCAGCTCACATCTGTGGTGGCACTATCATTGATGCACAGTGGGTGCTGACCGCAGCCCACTGCTTCTTCATGTAAGGCCAACCTCTGGATTAACTGGTGTGTGTGTGGGATGCCTGTAGAAAGGAAGCTCCCTATCTGGATGTATGCCAGGAGCAGGCCAAGCTACTGCAAAGAGGCAGAATTTCCCATCCGGTGCTCTGTCCATTATTCTGCCCGCCATTTCTTGAGACCCAGCAAAAAAATGGGGACAATCCCCCCACCCCCACAATTAATTCTCACCAGCATCTTCTGGATCAATTTCCTGTCTATATTTGAATAATTAAATTGGATTTATTTTCCAAAACAACACTTTATATAGGATCAGGGTTGATTCCCACATCCCTCATCTCAGAGAAATCTCCCTCTGGATATCTATGCTCTGAGCCAAAGGCAGAGTCTATTGTAACCTTTTGCTTTTGACTTTTTAGAAACAGAGTGAAAATCCTGGATGAATGGAAGGTATACGCTGGTATCTCTGATCTCAAGCAGACGAAGGAGGGGATCCTGGTCTCTGAGGTCATCATTAATGCTAATTACAGTGATGATCATGATGACTATGACATTGCCCTGATGAAGCTCTCCCGACCCTTGGTCCTCTCAGGTGAAGTTCTTGAATGCCTCCGCTCAAATGCTAGCAGGCTTGTTTTTCTTTTGTTCAAGGAGGGGCTCACTTGCTTGTCCCTCTTTTCCAGCTCAGGTTCGCCCAGCCTGCCTTCCCATGTCAGGCCAAAGGTTTCTTCCTGGGAGGGCCTGTTTCATCACAGGCTTTGGCAAAATCAGTGAAAATGAAGGTAAGATGGGTGAGTGGACCTCATTTGCTAGACTGTGGCCCAGAAAAGGTGAGCTTTCCCCTTGCTGGACATGTTCTAATAAAGGCCAGGCAGTCACCTGCCAATATGCTTTAGGAGTGTGGTGGGGACTCCTTAGCTATAAGGAACTTTTTCCATCTGAGATTCCATGACCAACTCGATTCCAGCACAGGAGGCTGAAGGGTGTCTAGGGCTCTCTTTCCATCACACAATTTTTGCCTTTTGCAGAGAATACATCGCCCAAGCTGCGGGAAGCAGAAGTGAAGATCATCGACTATCGGCTCTGCAACAGCCGTGATGTCTATGAGGGGTTCTTGACGCCACGGATGATGTGTGCTGGGTTTTTGCAAGGAGGCAAAGACTCTTGCCAGGTAAAAGAGGTTTTCTTGCCTTATGAGAAAGTGGAAGAGTTCTTCTACACAACCTTAGATTGATGCAACTAGTTACAAGTCCGGCCGATTTTAGTGACCTGTAAATTTTCCTATACCAACTGAAACAGAGATAAGGAAAGATTATTAGGAAAGTGGTAGCAAAAGTCCTCAAGGAAAAGAAAGCTGCTCATCCAGAAAGATGCTCATCCACTCAGTCTGTGGTTCCATGGGAGTTCCCTGAAAGCAGACCCAGAACCCAAGCCCAAAATCCAAACCCTGGGCAAGACCTGGAAGGGATGGCCTCAGGACACAGGAGGTCAGGAAGTAGGAAAGTGGGGTCTGGAGGACATGCGTCTATGTTCAGTGTTCCCAGTTAGAGCTGCCCTCTTCTCTCTTGAGGACTCCAATCTCCACTGCATGGTCCTTTTTACCTGGTGTCATGACTGTGGGCTTCAGCCCTCTCGCTCCCTAAATCTGCAGCCACATGCGCTGAGCCTAACTCACAAGGGCTGAGCAGCCTCCTCAGTTCACAAAATCAGAGGGGTCCATTCTTGAGGCACCCCAGGAACGAAGGCAAGGGGCCTCCCTTCTGGCAACCCTTCCTGATATCTTGCAAGCTTGCCGTGGATTTCAAACTTGGGAGAGCCATTGCTATTCTGGCTCCCAACACTCCTGCGCCCCCACTCCCCGTGGGATGGTTCTTTCAAATTCTGAATTACCATTGCTATCGCTTTAAAAATATTTGAATATGCTACATCTTACTGATTTAAAATTAGCTTTAAAATGATTTTATTGCTGTGATTTTAAAAATATTCTAGAAATGTGACAGCATAGCATTCAAACTAAAACTGTAGTTTAGGGTACTGATCTTAAAATGAAACCATTAAAAAAAACCCAGTTTTCTATCATCCCTGCTGAGCACAACATTATTTTAGAAAATAATTTCAGAAGAGTTAGTGGTATTTTGTTATGCAACTATACTGACCATTTAAATGATATTTCACTAATTACAGACAGAAAAACTGATGAAAACGTCCATGTTAAAAAAGAAATGGGCTAATCCAAAGGTGCCCCCTGCAAAAGTGGTGGTGGCTGCATGTTGTGCTGTGAGAGACCCCCAAACTCACTGCCAGAAGGGCTTCACAGACTTGTGGCATCAGGAGAAAACCAGATTTTTGGCACAGGAAAGTTAGATGGACCACCAGGGAACATTGCTGATGGCACACCAACACACTTCATAAAAGATGAAAGGCATTCCCTTTGCAGGACACGGAAGCGCCTTCCACTCTGGTCTGGGCCCTTTTGCTATGAAACCCAAATTCTGGGCTTACAAGTGCTACAAATCACCAAAACCCGGAATGTAATGCCTGTCTCTCTTTGCCTAGGGTGACAGCGGTGGCCCCCTGGTTTGTCAGGACAGCAATCGATGGTACTTGGCGGGGGTCACCAGCTGGGGAACTGGCTGCGGCCAGCGAAACAAGCCAGGTGTCTATTCCCAAGTCACCAGGTTTCTTGGTTGGATATACAGTCAAATGGAGGTGAGTGGGTCCTTGCTCACTCACTGGCTTGCTTAAAGGGCTGTAAAGAGGGGAATTCAGATGGCATGCAGAGGTTGGAAATGGGCACGGAAAGAAGCTAGGGCAAGAGGGACACTTGCACCCACTCCCCTGACATGCTTGATGAAACATGGGGCAGAGGCAAGCTTAACTGAGCGCCCCACCTGATGTGGTGGGGCTTTGGTTTAGGCCTTGGCTGTACTTGGCATCCTGCAAGCTGTTCTCTGGGAGAAGTACTGCGCCTCGCCTCACCTTTCTCAGGGAACATCCAAGCCCAGAGCCTCCTTCCCCTACGCAGGGGTGTTGGCATCTTCCTTTCTCTCAGAAAAGGGGTGGGAGTGGGGAGAGGGAAGCCGCCTCTCAGCTGCCTGGTGCTAGCTTGGGGCTCAGCAAAGGAAGGTTCGCCTCCCAAGGACTGGGAGAGGTGAGTTGTTCAGCTGTGCCAAGGGATCACTGCAGATTTAAATGGCAGTCCTGAGACAGCAATACTGTTTATGCAATGTTACCATTAACCTGGGACTTTGCTTAGCCGAGCAGCATTTCCCTCTTTCCTTTCCACCTCAGCTGGCACTGGCTGAACAGAGGCTTGCTTGCTTATCTGTGCCTGGAGTGGATTTTCTCCATTTCCAGGCTTGTTCAGGAATCCCCCTTTTCCCTGTATTGCTTTGCAGAGTCAGACCCTTTAGAAGAAGACGACACCCGCACCCCTTTCTGGGGAAGCAGAATGAGCTTGTGAAGGTGGGGCGACTGCACCTTCTTGCCCTGGGGTCGCCAGGACATTGGTGGGACACGGGACAGCTGGGCTCCTCCCAGTGTTCTCTGGGTCCCCCAGGCTGCTGTTGGAACCAGTTGCGGAGGCTGGAGCCAAGTGCTTGGCGAGACATGCTGGGGCAGGATGGGATGGTTTTGCTCTGTGGGAGTGCCCTTCCGAGCTCTGATCCCATGTGGGCACCAGAGAGTGCTGAACAGGGTCAGCTAGGGCAGGCTCTGGCTGGCAGCACTGCAGGCCCCTGGAAACTGGACTCGCTAGAAGAGCCCGCTGCTGCCTCACCACTTCAGTGCTTCTGTGCCTTTGCCTTGGCGGCCCACTGACTCCTCCCCCGGAGAAGAGGGGGAATTGCAGGAGGAACATGCAGGTGTAAACCCCCCTCCTGTTGACTTTCCACTCCCCAAGCACACCTTTCCTGCCCGCTCTGAAGTCTCTTCCTGAAAAGGAACACCTTGTTTGCCGAAAATAGAACTGCCTGTCTGAGCCTGCTCATTCTCCAGATTCCTTGTTCCAATCTGCTTTTCTGAATCATGGTGGCAGTTGCCTCTTGCTGCCTCTTCCTCCCCGTCACCTTCTCTCTCTCCTTCTGCGATGGCTGGGAAATGGCCTCTGACAGCTACGCCAGAGAGGGTCTTCTTGAGCTCCACTGCCAGCTGTTCGGGGATTCCCTTGCACATTGGCTGGTGTTACAGTTGGAGCCAGCCTGAAAGCCATTTTGTGTTTGTGCATATGTGTGTGAGATTAAAGGTTCTAAGACATGAGAAAAACCAGAGGCGGCAGAAGCGGCCCAAAGGTAACTCTTGCTTCAAGAAGCTATGGCCAGCAGTGCTCAGCAGAGGCCCCAGTCTGTGGCGAGCTAGGCCCTCCTTTGACCAGATCGTAACAGACAGGCAATGACTTCTTCTGAAATCACATTTAAGTGGGGAACTTTAGGGTGTGACCTTTCCCCATCTGTGGCCAACCTAATGCATCTCATAAGCAGATGGTGTAGATGTAGCTCTCACTGCTCTGAAAGCTCCATTTGGCTTTGCTGCCCCCTGGGCTTCTCTAGGCTGCTTGCCTGCTTCTCTGGCCACACACCTTCACACCACCAGCTAGGTCCTGGAGAATAGGAGATCTGCAACTGACCAATAGCAGGCATCACAATTTCAGGCTTTAAGGCTGTGGGTGGAAAGGATTAAAACAGATAGGCAGGTAGAGGGACCCAGGCAGTCAAGCAGCACCCAGTTCACCCTTCTGCTTGCTTTTTGGACCTGACAAGCAAAGGCAGAGCCTCTGCGTGGAAAAACAAAGATACATCTCCAGGACTGCAGAAATGGTTTTAACATAGTCTCTCTTCTTTCCCAGTGAATAATGGAATTCTACTACCTTCTCCTCTGGGGAGTTGGGGTCAAGAATAGTAGCAGGGAAGGGGGTAGGAAATGAACTCTGGAAACCAAGGCTTGTGAAGGAAGGGCAAAGCCAGCAAAGAAATGCTGGGCTTGTTCTTCCAGTTCCTGCAAACACACATTTAATCACAAATCAGGAGGCAACAAAGCCCTGCATGAAACTCTGGGATGCAGTCGCTTTAATGAAGGAAATGCTGCTTTCCCCACTCCCTGCTCTTTAGAGGGGGCTGGCTGGGGAGATATGTTGTGCCTGGGGTGGGGGAAATGCTGTGGTCAGGGCCAGTGATTGGCTGCTCCAGCTGCCTATTTTGCATCACCCGGGAATGGGATCATCCAGGTGAGGGGTGGGTTCAGGCACACCTGGAAGCTATAGTTTATTGACCTGCCTGGTTGGCTCAGTGGCACCTAGATGCACCTAGAATTAATCTCCACCAGGGCTGAGGGACGCCATTCTTTGGTTCCTGGAGATTCCAAACCAGAGTAGGTACTGGACCCTGCAGGGGGCTAACTCAAGCTTCCCCCGCTGTCAGCACAGCTGGCAACAGGTGGACTCAAAAATCCAACTTTCTCTCTAGGCAGAAAGCTGCCTCCCTTGCTGCTGCCCCGCTCCCCGCTGCAGGAAAGGCCCCAAGAGTTCCCAGTGAAGAGAAGGCAGGGAACGTACGTCCCACCCACCCCGACCCCCGTCTCCCAGCCCCGCCACCTAGCCTTGCTCGGGAGCCTCGGCTCAGGTCTGGGCGAGGGGGCTCCAGCGCGGCCGCCCGTGCTGACATCACATGCGGAGAGGGAGGGGAAAGACCCCCGACCCCGCCCGGGCACGTCGAGCGCAGCCAGCAGCCGCCCGCCTTTCCTCCGTGCGCGCGCTCGGGACCCAGCTTTCGCCTAGCGCCTGCCTTGCTCCCAGCCGACCGCGGCCATGCCCGAGCCCCTGGCACGCCTAGCCCTTGTCAGCTACGAGGGGACGCGGGCTTGAGCCG
Organism: Mimophis mahfalensis; assembly: GCA_032468015.1. Classification (NCBI taxonomy): domain Eukaryota; kingdom Metazoa; phylum Chordata; class Lepidosauria; order Squamata; genus Mimophis; species Mimophis mahfalensis. The sequence goes on along the minus strand of JANHFR010004782.1, from coordinate 152,222 downwards.
AGCCACAGCCGGGAGGCAGGAGACGCCCGACCTGGTGCGCGGCCTTTTCCCTCTGCGGACTCCGTCTGCCCGGGAAGCCCCCCCGAGGGGAAGGTAGGATGCGAGACGGGAGGAGCAAACGGCCTCGCCCTTTGCCACACTCGGCAGTTCGAAGGCTTCGCGGCTGGGTGTCTGAGGCGCCCCGCGCCCCTGGGACGCGGGCGCTCGGCCCCTCTGGGCGGCGGGGGCCCTTCATTTCCCGCGCACGAGCGCCTTCCCTCCGAGTGCGCAGCCGGTCTGTTCAGCTGGCGGCGCTCCGGAGTCCGGAGAGCCGCTCTGCAGGGGGAGGGTCGGCCGGGAACAAGAACACCCGCGGCTCCACTGGGAAGCGGCTTTTGGGCACGTGCAGGCTGCCGTCGGGTCGCTTGTCCAGCAGGGGTGGCGGACCGGCCGGCCAGGCTGCTCTTTCTCGGGCGGGGACGCCGTTCTTCCGCACCTCGCCTTTCTGGCTTGCTGACGGCGGCCCCGCCCTCCCTTCTAGCCGCCCGTCCGGCGTCTTGAGCACCCGACCCCGATCATCGGGGCGCCGGCGCGCGTGGGTCTGTCGGGGGCGGCCCTCACCCAGGCTCGCCAGGGGCTTTCGGGTTGCCGTGTCAACCGCGGACTGGCACGGCGCTGCTGCCGCGGGGTTGCCTGGTTACCGCTCCTCTCCCGCCGCGGAGCGCAAGGAGCCCCGCCGGGAGTGCCCCACCCTGCCTGTCTGCCGCGCTGTGCTTGGCGGGGTGCTGCGCGTTCTTCCCCGCGACAGCCGGGGCGCTGCGGCGGACTCTCGCCAGCCCCTCACGGCCGTGCGGCTGGGCCCTCGGGCGGCTCCTGTTCTCGCCCGCGGCCGCCCGCGCCACGATTCTCGGGCGCGCCTCGCCTGCTTTCGGCCCGAAGGGCTGCGAGGGGCGGCGGGCTGTTTGGAGGGCGGGGCGCCCTTTGTTTACCGCACTTCACCCGCAAAACACCTCGCGCAGCCTCTTCCCAGCGTTGCGCAGGCGCAACGTTGGCCATGCTGGGGTGAGGCTGGCTGCTCGGTCTTTTCTCCTATATTTGGAAAGAAGCACCGGCTGCTCCCCCTCCCAACAGCTGGGAAGCAGCCGTGACGCCGGTCGCCCTCCAGGCAATTCGCTTGGATGCCTAACCAGAAACGGGCGGGTTGTTTCGTCGGGCTCCGGAATGAAAGCTAGGGCAGGCAGACCTACATCCTCTTCAAGGGGGCCTAGAGGACACCTGGAGGGTGGGGGAGAAATGGTCAAGGTCGTGCCGCCTGGCCTGGCCCAGAACAGTCTCACTTTCACCTGTGCAGGTGGGCTTGCAAAATCTACTGGTGGGCGGGGCAGGGGTTGTTATTGCAAGACCCCAACCTGGAGGGTGGTTGGCATTGTTAAGAGACTGAGTGGGTGATATTCCACCTTCCTCTTGGGACTCCTTTGGTCTTCACCCATGGAAATAGCTGTGGGGCAGGTCAGTGAGATTTCCCACACGCTCCCTTCTGCATAGGAATAATGCCAAAAGGGAGGCACTTATGGGTGAGAGATGTGAATGGCACTCTGCCCTCTTCACCTGTGCCCAGAGGACCCGCAGCCCACCAGCTGCCACAATTCTTGAAAGCACAGTATGATTCAGACCCCTCTTGGGCAAGGGGAGGGGAGGCTTGTGGTCAGAACCAGTGTTGTCCCTTCATGAAGCATGCAGAGGGGTGGCCTCCTTCTAGCTGCTGACCTCTGCAGCACTGCCTGCCAGACGAATGAACAGGCTTTTGGGGGAAGGATGCCTCCACCAGGTTGATCAATCTCCTGGTTTTGGAACAGCTGCAGGCATGCAGTAATTAATTTTTAATCTGCTTTGTGATGGTTTTGTGCATTGGTTTAAGAGGGCTGTTTAATCAGGAATGTATCACCACCCCTGCGTTGGGAAGCCACCCTTCTGGGTCTGCCTGTTTCCCAAACAGGCATTTCTCTGCCTAACTCTGCTTCTTGGCCCAGTGATGGTCCAGATCCAGAGGGAGTCTGGGTTAAGTACTGTGGTAAGTTCCCAGAGCATGACTGATGGTTCAGTATGTTCAAAATGCACTGACTTGCTTAAGGCAGTCTTGGTTAACAAAGCAGTACATGGCCCTTTGCTTTGGTCTTGAGCTGGTTGGCCCTTGGTTGCCTCTCAAGGTGATCATTTATTCTAGGCCATGATCACTTTGTGCGTTGGGGGGAGAAAGTTATCTGGATGAGGCCTTTCCTTGTGGCCTCGCTATCTATGGTGTCAGTCAGTTAAAATGGAGACAGAAACTGCTGATGAGGACTGTGGTGTCTGAATGATGACGTAAGGTGTTTTGCTGACTTCTCCAACATGGGAGGGGAATTTATTTATTTATTTATTTGTACCCTGATTTTAGTTGTACAAATATTTTTTTACAAATCACTCAAGATGGAGAACATATTGAACATACCTTCCTCCTATTTTTTCTCACAAGAACCACCTGTGAGGTGAGTTGGACAAAGAGGGAGATTTTCCCAAAATTACCTAGCTGGCTGCCATGGCTAAGTCCAGACTGGAACTCAGTCTGTTTTCCAGCCTAGTGTCTTAGCCATTAGACCAAACTGGCTCTCACTGGGGGCAAGAATGGCTAAAAATGTGGGTCAATGTGGCCGTGAGAACAATAGCTTGCTCTTGTTCTTCCTTCTGGCATGGGGTGGGCTGGGATGGAGGCCAAACAGCTACTGCTTGAGAAGGAGGCTGGCTTTCTTCTCCCTCTTGCAATGGAGTCTCCTGTCTCCTGCCCTGAAAGGTCTGCAGACCTAGCTCCAGAGAACCCAGAGCTTTGAAGCTTCTGGAACAAGACCCTGAAAATGCTTCTCTCTGTTGGTTTTGGCTCCTTCTGCAGGATCCAGTCTGAGCTGGTCACCAGGACTAAAGATTTATTCCTACAAGCTTTCATTCTGGAGAGAGAGAGGTTCACAAATGAAGGCAGATCTACGTATCCAAGGATAACGTTGCAGGATCCAATCTGGATCAGTCCCTGGGACCAGAGTTTTAGTCTTCTGAGCTTTTGCATCCGTGCTGGAGCCCATCCTCAGAGAACCTCCCTCTAGCAGAGTGTGTGCTTTGGGCTATTCTCTCTGTGTGGGTATTTATAGGGTGCCTGGTTGCATGTGGCTTTTCTGAGTTCCCTGAGGATAGGTTCCAGCACAAGCCGAAAAGCTTGGAAGAATAAACCTTTGGTCCCAGTGACTGGCTCAGATTGGATCCTGGGACTGCTGTATTTGCCTTCTTCATTCAGAAGTACCTTCTCCGCCATGCTGGCACACACTTCCCATTCCTTCTGAGGGTGAATAAGTTACCTGGACCATGCTGGAGGTCTCGGCCCCACCTCCTGACAAGTGGGGTTCCTTGGGAGGTCTGTGGCAGCTCAGCAGGACCTCTGTGTTTAGAGAAAGCCATTTATCCTTTGAGACCTGACAGATAATTTGCAGCCCTGTAATTGAGGTGAATTGTCAATTTTCTTAGCAGGTGAGGTAGCAAATAGATGTTTTGTACCTGCCTATTCTAGGGGACAGATGAAGAAAAAGGAACATGTAGTGCAGCTGAGGAGAGATTTCTTAATGATTAATTCTGGTATGCCAAGGAGAACCCACATGCCGTTTTATTTATGTGGCTAGTGGCATAATGCTGTATGTGGGGTTCAAGAATGCTCCTAAAGGTTCAGTGCACCACTGACAAGAACTGGCCATTTAGGGCAACCTGCAGCTTCTGTGAGGTTCTGGAGTCTGCTTGGGATTGGCAGACCTACTTTTGGCCTAGGGCTGGAGGGCAGGGAAGAGCGGGTGGACCTGAGCAGGTGATGATGGTGCAGCTGCACTGGCGTTTCTGCACCTGCTCCAACATCCTTCTGGGTACTGAGGTAAGGTCCGCAGCAGGGACTCGGGGGTGAGGCAGAGACCCCTCCTCCTTCCAGGCTTCCTTCTGTCTGGTTCTTAATTCACGGGATGCTGGGCTACTTGGCGTGCAGCGCCTCATCTTGGAGTCGTGCTAAACACTGATAAATAAAGAATCCTTGTCATACATCCATGTAGCTGTGTGGATCTGATGAAGTGAGTGGCAGCTGATAAAAGCTTGTGCCTTTTAATGAAATGTGTTACTTGGAAAAGCTGCTATCAGACTCCTGATTTTCTTCCAGCATAGAGCAGCATAGCTGTTCTGTGATGACCCCAGGAAAGACTGCAATCTGCCTTCCCTCCTGCCATTTTCGCCCTTTGGAGACTGTCCTGCCTGCCAGAGACAAAGCAGCCCTGCAATATTCTGCCTATCAGATATTGGAATGTTGCTACCAGATCTTCCCTTAACCATGTCTAGACAGAACATTCTAGAAGGCTTTCAGCCCACTGTCCCCCAACCTGCCCTGGAAATAGCCATCCAGCCCTGGATTTCAGGTACATCTTAGTTTATTTTATTTATTTATTTATTTGATTAAATTTATATACCGCCCTTCTTCCGAGGGACTCAGGGCGGTGTACAGGGCATTAAAAACATACAATAAAAAAGTTAAAATAAAGTTAAACAAAAACACGCCCTGACAAACAATTAAAATCAAGGCTAAAACCCCACCATGGTTGGTGTCTCTTCCTGTAATCTAGACGAAGGTCGCACAACAATTAAGCATTGCTGGTGTCAGGGTTCCAAGTAATAAGTCCACAGAAACCTAGAAGGATTTCTGCTCTGAGATAAATAGATTTCCTTGCAAGCGCACCCATCTCCGTCCCCCACCAGCTTCTTCCATTTGAACAACAAGATTCAAGTCTTGAATCTTATACACAAGGTCTTTGTGCTACTTATAAAATCACACTTATCTCTTCATATGCTCATCTTTGTTTCTAGTTCAAGGTTCCTCAGAAACTTCTCTAGTTTATGCACAGATTTTGGAGGACATGAATTTACCTTTAATTGATCAAGTGTCATCTCCGGTGCTTTTACAAGTAAACAATACCTCAGTCAAGAAACTATCAAACAAGACAACAATAAACAGCCCAACCAAACAATCTCTTAAGACTTCTCCCACTAAGACTGATGGGCAAGCCACTAAAACATAAACTGAGAGCAAATCCCATTCCTTACTAACACTAGAGATGTTACCTAGTTTGGGTAATGAAACATCTGCAGGAAAACCACTGAGCTCAGAGTGTGCCAAAAAAACCCTCATTTCAACCCTGAGCTACAAATATTCTCCTTTATTGATATATGCAAAATATTGCATGGCCTGCTAACTCTTGTCCTATAGGGGCCTCGTAATAGGGAAGGGAGAGTCAGATGAATGAGGCAATTGAAGGTTGTTGCTGGGTTCCCTATACACACCTATGGAATGTGCCCGAGAGCTACTGCCTGTTCAGGCCCATTACACAGAGAACACTTGTTGGAGGCCAAGGACACAAGCAGCCACAGACTTTTCAGGCAGTCCCCAAGTGTGGAGGGTGGTGGTGGCAAAAATTGCCTTTGGGCTGGGCACCCTTTGGGAAGGAGTTGCTGCAGCACCCAAGGGCCCTTGTGCCACCCCTTCCTTGATTGTCTTGCAGCTGCTGATGAAGCTGCTGTGCTGAGCTGTGCCCTGTACTTTGGGTGGGGATCCAAAGGGAGGCAGGCAACTGGAGGAGCAGGATGTGCTGCTTGCTGGGTTGAGAAGTAACCTGGGTCTGGAGAAGTGTCCTCCAGAGGACACCTCTGCATGTGTAGGAATTTCTTGGGTGGGGGGGGCTCAGGTTTGGGTCCCTGCCTTGCTGAGCCAGGAGTTGAGCCACTGCCTGGTGGGGTGGGGGGAACGCCCTGGTCGCCTGCAGTATCTGAATGAAGACAGCCAGGTGCTCTCCCTGGACCTGGGATTCTCTGCCGAAGAGCTCAGGCAACTAGCTCCCCTCTGCCTGAGCTGCAAGCCAGTCTGTTGTGATCCAGCCAGGCTGGTTTCTTCGCAAGAGAAGATGGCACAGAACTGAGCTGTGTGGAGAGGAAATTGCAGTTCTGCAAGCTGCAGATGATCCGAAACAGAGTCCCCACGTGCAAAGTGCAGGATTGTGAGGAGATTTTGGAAAGTCCACCTGATAGTCTGAGCCCAGGAACTCTGACTAGACTACTCTCCTGCCCTGGGTCACCAGGAAACGGGCCCCGGGGCTGCCTGATGTGCTCTCTCTCTGTCTCCTGCAGCACAGCCGTGATGGGAGGCAGCCTGCTTTTTCTCTGCTCTTTCCTGGTTCCAGTGATCTTGGCAGAAGGTATGTATAGCTTGTGTGGGCAGGGGGAATGTGCCCCCCTAGTGTCTGTGCCTCAGCCTACTCTTGTGGCAACTGCTGGGGAGGAATAGATTTGGCTAGTTTCCTTGCATGCACTGTGAAGTCAGGACAGCAGGTTGAGGTCCAGGATCAGGTCCTCTCTGGCTGTGTTTTTTGGTACATTCAGTGGGGGAGGGGGAGGACTTGGCTCCCCTCTTGCGCTGCCCACAAAACTGCCACATTGTGGATGTTTTATTTGCTCTTTGCAGCAACTGAGCAAGAGAAAGAAAAGGATCCCTTCAACTATGGTGAGACCCAAACACTTTGACCGTCTCCAACATTTCTTAGCATTGCTGCCCCTTTGGAACTGCAACCCCACCTCTTTTTGGTCTCCCCCCCCCCCCCAGACTACCAGACCCTGAGGATTGGTGGCCTGACCTTTGCCGTGGTTCTCTTCACGCTTGGGATCCTGCTGATTCTGAGTAAGTGAACTCCAGATTAAGGGCAGGAATGCCGCTTGCCAAGAGCCCGGCCTCCCTGGTGTAGGAAAGGAAGCCAAGTGGTGATGGCCTGCCTCCCTGGGTACTCTGGCCAAGGTGAGACTGTGGCAGGAAAGGGGGCCCAGGGGATAAAGTTTTCATCACCCTGTCTACACCAAAAGAAAGAGCTGGAAATGGGAAGCAGCTGACAACTACATCCCCTGGGATGGGGCTGCCCAGGTGGGCTTTGTGGGTGAGGGCACAAGGTGCCGCTGGCTTTGCTTGGGAGGTGCCCATGCCAGACTTGCCCTTTCTTGCCCAATGGAAGAGGGAGGCCAGTGGTTTGTGCACAAGGCAGCTGCTTTGTCAAACCCCCTCTCTAGCTCAGCACCTGGCCTGCTCTGCCATGGTGGGGGACATGCCCAGGGTGCCAAGAGAGTCCTGGGCAGACAAGGCTTCTCCAATGTCCCCCACCCAGAGCCATCTCCTCTAGCCTCACTGTGCCATGTCTTTTCCTCCAGGCAGGCGATGCAGGTGCAGCTTCAACACAAAGGCCAGGTGGGTGAGGCGGCATTGCTTCCAGGCTGTCCTTCTCCCCATTGACCCCCTGGGGAATGGGAAGGTGGTGACACCTCCTGTCTGCTCTGGCTCTGCAGGGCTCCTGGTGATGAGGAGGTGCAGGCTGAGAACATGATTGCTTCAAACAGTAAGGCTTGGACATGCCCTGCCCACATTCGGGGGAGGTTTTCTGGCCCCAGAAGGGGACAAAGGGTTTGCGGGGCCCATTCTGACATCCATCTGCCCCCCCCCCCCCCCCGCTTGTGCCATGCCCTCAGTGCTACTTGCTAGAGCAGGAGAAGAGCCTGGGGTTGTCTCCTTATAGCCTGGAAAGTGTGCTGCATTTGCAAAGAGAGCGGTCTGGCCTCCTCCAGGGAGCCTCCCCTTTCCTGTGGCTGGGAGGGACGGGCCCACTAGAGTGGCCCTCCTGTATGGGCCATGGGAACTTGATCCATGGGAGAAAAGCATCAAATGTGGGTTTTTTTGCAGTAGCACCAGCAGCACCACAGAAAGCAGAGAACTGAAGATGTGCAGGTGAGTTTTCAAAAAGGGAAGAGTGTTGTGGGGGGTGTTGAATAGCAGAGATGGAGCAAATCTTGCCAAACTGAAAATTCAGGGGCTGTCCTGAGAAGGAGAGAGGAGCAGCTGAGCAACAAAACGTGCCTGGACAAAGACAAAGAAGCCCAAACCTTTTCTGAAATTTGCATGAAAAGTGATCTTTGCTTTCTCTCAGGAGTGGTTACAGTTGGCAAGCCTTTGTGAAATGGGGCTGTTTTTTTAAAATTTTAAACCAGATGTACCTACATGTGCTGCAGAGGGTCTTTCTGTTTTGCCAATGTCTCCTTTTCTTCTTCAGCAAAGGAGACCTGACACAGGACCAGTAAATTCCAAATGCAAACCAGATGAAAGGACATGAAGGTGATGGCCCCTGGTCCTCTAAGGGGATGTTGACATTTTGGTGTCCAGGTTGGCTTGTGCCCTGGAAAATCAGTCCTCTGCTTAACTCTTCCCCACCAAATCCTTGTCTGATTGTGTAATGTTCATCTGTCATTACCATGGTTGTGGCCTTGATGTTGTCCTTGTGCAACTATCTCCTCTGTGACCCTCCCTCCTCTCCCATGCTGGTTTGATATGCTGACCCTCCCAGGGAAAGACCTGGCAGCTTCTGCCTTGATGTGCACAAAGGTTGTGGCTGCCCCCCCACCCCAGCTGAAACACGAGCAGGGGAGGACAAGGCCTGTAGGAAGGGACTGGACTGAGGAAAGGGAGTCCGGGACCTTGGTGGCGTTCAGACTTGGCAGTAGCGGCCTTCCTCCCCGCTGCCCTCTGGCCCTTTTCCTTGCCAGGTGATGTCTGGGTCCCTCCAGAAGCTGCTTGTCAGCAAGGGCATAATGGGCTGTGCCCGGTGTCTCTGACATCAGCCAGCCACAAGGCCAGACAAGGAGCTGGAATGGGAGGGGCACTTCTTAGAAGTCTTCACTTGGCTCCCCAGGAGGCTAAGGGGGTAGTCTGGCAGGGTCCCTTTTTCTCGGGTGGAGAGCTGCTGTGGTGTGTGTGGGGGGCAGGTATTAGCTTTTTTGCAAGGCCTTCAGTGGGTGGGCTGAAGCGATTCCCGTTACCATTGACTTGATTTGGACAGGGCATCAGTTCTGCCAAGTTTGCACCCCTGCATGTTGCAACACAATATTCTGGAAGGTTTTGGGTGCCCTTGGGCTCTTATTCTAAAGTGCTTGGTAGAATTGGCAACAGAATTCACCCCAGGAAAGAATAAGAAATTCAGTTCCAAGATGGTTTCTATTGGAAGCCCAGAGAGCAGCAGAGGCTTTTCTGGATGAGGGAGGGAAGTGGGTTTGGCCTGACCTTAATGCCCCATTCCCTATCCCTAGAAATGCCCCCCTTCCAAATGCAAAAGGCCCCACTGGTCTCTTATGCAGCCACGTGTTCAGATGCTACCAGCTGAGAGCAGAAGAGGAGCCAATCCTTTCTCTTCCTTCCCCTCCCCCTCCCCTCATCTTGTCTTTGCTGTGGTTGCCACACCTTCTGTATTGCCATGTGACTCTATTGTCTCTGTAGTGTGCAGTAGGTAACAACCATTGAAAACATCTGTATGTAATTCCAAAACCTAAGCCATGGTTGTGCATTCACGTGGTGTAAGCTTTCCTACTATGTGGCTATGATAAAGGACTCCCACATGTTTGTGCTGTATCTCAACTCAAGAGAAGCATCAAATAAAATATTGTTTCTATTTCGGTGCCTCAGTGTTCTCCTGCAATGCATGATGGGTCCTTAGGAGGGCTCCGTGAGTAAGGAGGAGTTGGGCCCTTTTCCTCTTTGCAAAGGAGAAATGCAGCTGGGCCGTTTCTCCTTTTCTGCAGCAATGACTAGTCATCTATTTATCTCGCAGCTATCTCCTGTCATCAAGAAAGGCTGAACAGATAGTGAGATTTGCAACTAGGGGGCTGCCCCACTTGCCAGTCACAAAAGTTGGGAAGCAGCAGCCATTTGGGTCTGACCAACTAAGGTTGTGTGGCCTTGGAGGGGGTCTGCTGCCCCTTTGGATGTGATGTCACCAGAGAGCACAATCCCACAAAATCTGGACAAAATATAAAGTGCAGGTGGGGGAAGGAGATTTCCTGTCTGTGACTCAGGTGGTGTGCCGAAAAGGCGGCCAGGGGGTGGCAAATGCACCTTCCTGGGAGTCTGGGCTCTGAGTGAAATCTGCACCATTGGAATGCCAGATGGGCAGCCAATGAAGGACCCCCAGGAGGTTGTTCCGTTGAGCGGGTTGATGGCCAGAGAGGAATCTGAGGTCGTTTCTGGTTGACCTTGGGGAAATCCTTCAACTTGGCTTCCTGTGGTGTTGCTTTAGTCTCCTTTAGGGGTTTCCATGTAATGTCAGAGCAGCAGCTGGACATCAAAAAGCATTTGCTGGCACCTGAAAGATTTAGGTAGATTATTGCAGATGTTTTAGGGGATCACAACTGATGGAAAAATAAACATGTTGGAGAACTTCAAAAACCACATGACTTGGTTGCTAGGGAAAGGCTGTTTGCAATGCAATCTCTGCCTGCAACCCACCAGTTTACAGCTGATTGTTTTAAGGCTTTCTGCACTGCTATAGCAAATATTTAAAGCCATGAGCCAGTGCCAGAAAGCCGTCCATTGGAATAGGAGCCTTGCTGGGGTGGGAGACGCCTCTAGCTGTTTGGCTTTGGGGTACCCCGTAATGCTTCATTGACAGGGAGACAGGACTATTTCAAGTCTGGATACGGACTGCTGCAATGTGATATCATGGGGAGGAAGCTCCCCCAAAGAAGGTGGGCTCCCAGTCTGTGACATGAGCCTCAATGCAGGGAGTGTGTGTCCAAAGACCAGTCAGGAGTGGGTGGTGGCAGGCAAAAGTAGCTAGAGATCAGCTTCTCCTCCCCAGTCTGGACCCCTAATTTACCTCCACCGCAGCTGAGCTTCTCCTGTAGCCCTGGTGCCAGTTCTGGGGCAGCCACCACTCCGTGGGAGCAGGATAGAGCAGAGCAGAGCAGAGTGGGGAGCCTTGGGTGGTCCGGGCCTTAACCTGTGCCTTGTTTTCAAGGAGACGGAGCCCTTCCAAAGGAGGGTAGCCTCCCCCAGGCCTTGCCTTGTGACTGGGATAAATTGGTTAATGGTTAATGGTTAATGAGGTGTTTGTCCTCCTTACTCCCCATTACTGTGTGTGTGTGTGTGTGTGTGTGTGTGTGTGTGTGTGTGTGTGGGCTGCTGCTGCTCTGGCTGTCCAGAAGGGAGGGAGCTGGAGCTGGCCGCTTGCCAGACAGGCTGGAAAAGGGTAGGTGGTCCAGGATCTTCATAGCTGGAGAGAAATTGACCCTTCCAGTAGCCCGGCTTCCCATTTCCTCCAACAGAAAGCCAGAGGAGAGAGTAACTCCGACCTTCTGATCCAGCCCACTTGGAGTGCCAGGTGGCCAAATGGGGCGGTGGATGAAGAGCTCCATGCGTTAAGGAGAGATCCGGACTCTGCCTTCCAAAGGCAGGCCCAGATTCTGCTCAGCTGGGGGACCTGGAGGGGGTGGGGCGTTCGAGAGCTGGAAAAACCCCAGAAGAGGCGTCCCCAGCAGACGCAGGGAGCCCTGCCTTGGGAGCGTCCGGCCCCCCTATTTATTGCCCCGCGCTGTTGCTCTCCAGGGCTTTCTGCAGCGAGATCCTAACGCTCGCGGGCAAAACCACCGGGTGGCGCGATGGGACCGGCTCCTTTCTCTCCCACCGATCTGACAAGTGGGTCTTCTTTTGTACTCGCCGCACGCACGGGGCGCGGGTGCCTGGTTTCAGGCCGAGCGTCGCTGGGCTGCCATCTTTCCTCGGCTGGGGCGTCTCCGCGGGGCTGATAGAGTAGCCGGCAGTTTCGCACTTGCTGCACCAGCCGGACGGAAAGTTTCGGATGCCGAATGCGAAAGGCTCCGGGCCACTGGTCGCAGCGTGGCGTCTTCGGAAGCCTATCCCGCGGCCGCTCGGCTTCTGATTCGGTTTCTTTTCTCTCCTCCCGTTCCTGCCAGAAAATTTGCCGGAGACCGAGAAAGCCATATTTTCTTACGGTAAGAAGTGGCCAAGGGGCTAACCCCAGGATGAGGCGGAACAGGGAATTGGCCGCCTCCTCTGCTGCCCGGCAGGGGCTCCAGAGAAAGGGGAGGCGGGCTTGCATTGCCCGGACTGCGGTCCATTAATACCAAGCCGTCTACGAAAGACCTCCGAGGAATTAATATACTGTGAATAATAAGAAGGTAACTGAGAGGAGACCCAGCACCACTAAGACTGGTCCCTCCCCAAAATATTCATTTCATTTTTATATTACTTCCCTTTGAGTAAAATACAATAAAACATGTTTACATAAGATAGATCAATAAATATGGGAACACAACTAAAAACTAATTAAAAAGGACGCCTCCCCCCATCTCCCCGCTCCCGCTTTCCGAGCCGCGCTCTCCTAGCAAGTATTTTGGCACCTTCCTTAAGCCTTGGGGGAGTCTCACCTCACCGTGCCGCTCAGATCCACGACGACCCCGCCCC